>VDFB02292950.1:0-41906 GCA_007258455.2 Sequoia sempervirens | reverse complement strand
ATAACATAAAACCTTCAAATATTCTTTCTAGTCAAAGAATAACATTGTAAGGTCTAATATTATTTGTGATTCCTATGGTGCCTCTCCTTACTTGTTAACTCTTATGTTGTTAACTTGTTGGACCATTTGATGAAGATTATTACCCTTGTTTTATTGTAATTTTTATTATATTAACCTCCTAAGTGAACTCTAAAACTAAATCTTTGGTTAAAAACATCATGTTGTTAATTGTGCATCATTGGCAGGGCTTGAATGATGCAACTTGATTCATTATGTTGTAAGACAAAATACTATTGTAACATTATCACACTCTGTATGCATGACATTATTGTTAATCATAGTTGATTATGGAGCATACATGAGATATTTTAACCTAATAAGATTTGATCCATGAGCTTCTAATCAAGTCAAGGTTGAGGGGCTTAAACAAGCTACCAAACCAAGTAGCAAAATATAATTATAGAAAACAATATTGAATTTTCCTTTATTCACTTACAACTAGAACATTATAGTAGGAGTAAGGATATTACAATGCATTACAACTCAAAATTCTTTTCTACATTCCTTTAAATACATGACTTCAACATATATACATTCTAACTATACAACTTCTTTATAATTTATGTACTCTATAAAAAAATTCTCTAATTCAATAACTCCCTCTAAAATAGCTCAGGAACACTATTTAAAGCACACAAAATGGAGAAATTTCAACCACCCCACAATCAGATATGAAGGATGACATGTCAACCATTTATAGCACTTAGGAAATCCCTTTGTTGGTTGTTAAAACTATCATTTTGTCATTTTTTGACACCTTTTAAAACTTTGGTGGAAAAATTTGGACCTTTAAGATCTTGGTAGAAGTTCAAGGGGGTTCAAGATATGTATTGAAACATAAGAAATTTCCACCATTACAAATCATGTAGGGAAATTTCATGGCCAAGGACATAGGTGGAAATTCAAGGGTAAACAAGATATATCTTAAAACACAAGAAAGTTCTGCTAGGAATGGATCTAGTGGAAAAATCAAGGCATCTAGGATATTAGAAAAGTCTCACCACATCTTGTAATAGGAAAAAGTTCCTCAACAAAGCTTAATCAATTTTTTTTGGATCTTCACTAAATTTTAAATATAGACACCCATTTGGCCCTCCAATGTGAAGTTTTTACTTGGCCATGAACCAACTAGAACTATTTGGAATTAGATCACCAACTCCTACAAGAAAAAATAAGAAACACACAACAACATAAAAGGAAATATTTTTTAGTTGACATAAGATTTCTCATGGACCTGGATGCTCTTGCATCAAACATGCCATGTAAGTGAAATGTTTCATAAGTTTGAAACTCATGAATATTTTGGCAAGTCTGGAATTGGGGTTCCACGCTTGACTAGTTTTGTAGCATTCATCCAAGAAGCTTCATCTATAGCTATGTTCTTCCAATGAACAAGGTAAACCATATATTCCTTTCCCCTAGTTCTGTTAACCACTCAATAATTAATCACTCTATCTACCCCTTCAATCTTCTTTTCAAGAAATTGATGTATCTATTTATGTGCATCCTTCAAACTTGAGTGTGTATCCCCTTGTAAACTTGTCTCCCCTCTATGAAACTTGTATAGGTTAGTAGCATTGAATATGGGAGATATGTCTATATCTTTTTGAATTTCAATTTCATAGGAATTGGGTGATAATTTCCTCAACACCTTGAATTGACCTATTTTATTACATTTTTACTTGTTGTATGTTCCCTATGAGAACCTCTATTTTCTCAAAAGTGTCAAAACCAAATCACCCACCTAGAATTATTTTTCTCTTATATATGCATATCACCATGCTTATTATAATTCATGGAACTCTTCTCTAAATTCTCCTTCACCTCCTTCTATATAACTCGTGAATGTAAGAAAAAAAATCCTCTACCATGACACTTTTCTTGTTCAAATGTGAACTATCCCTCAACTTATTGACACCTCTAGGGTTGTACCCATAACCTATTTGGAATGTGATATTACTTGCACTTATATTTGCTTTACTATTGTAAGAAAAATTTATTTGTGCTAGCATAAGTTCTCATTGATGTGGTTTATCTCCTACCAAACACATTAACAAGTCCCCATACTTTTATTCACAACCTAAGTATTCCCATCAATCTAGGTATGATAGGTTAAGTCGAACCACTAAGTTCCCATATTCTTCTACAATGTATACCAAAAATTTCCAACAAACTTAGTGTCCCTATTTGAGATAGTACTCTTAGGTAATCCATGAATCCTAACTACCTCCTTGAAAAAAAGTAGCTATGTGGGATGCATATCATTACTCTTTTGACATTGTACGAAATGAACCATCTTAGAAAATCTATCCACTATGTAACAAGAATTGAATCATTAACTCTCCATGTTTGAGGCAATCCAAAAACAAAATCCATGCTTATGTGCTCCCATGGTCTCCTTGATATAGGTAGTGGATGATAAAACCTTATATTTTTTCTTACTCCTTTGGCATGTTAAAAAAACCTACAACCTTGTAAGTTAACCTCTTCATTTCTGCATTTATTACTAGCCAAAAATACCCTTCATTTAGCTGTGCCAATGTCTTATCTATTTCAAAATTTCTACTCAAGCCTCCATTATGTTTTTCTCCTATTAGGTTCTCTCATTAAACACTTGGGTATACATAATCTCTTCCCTTTGAATAACAACCCATATTGAATAAAATTATATAACCATAGAGTTGTCTTAGTCTCCACTAGACTTTGACTAGTTTTCCATGCTTCCTTAAAATTTGAATCATCAGGATACAACTCCTTCATTATATCAAAGCAAACAATTGAATCTTAACTCATTCATTAAAAAAATATATTCTACTAAGTCCATCTACTAACCTATTGGACTTAACACTTCTATGCTTCAAGAAAAAAGAGTAAATTTGTCATAATTTCACCCATTTCACATGTCTCTAGTTCAACTTACCTTGGCTATTAATGAATTGCAAGGCATGGTGGTTTATGTTCAATGAAAATGTTAGATGCACGAGACAACTGAGAAGGGAGTGAATTAGTTGTATACTTAAACATTCAATCCCTCAAAATAATTCAAACCCTTATCATGCATTAGCAGAATGTAAACATATGAAATAGTAATGAAAACACATACAAACACATAAGAACACTAGATTTACATGGAAAACCAAAGAAGGGAAAAACCACGGTGAGGATTAGCTCACATATATATGAATTGCAACATTGAATACAATTAGGCTCATTGCCAAGGGCTTACTTCCTAGAAAAAGAAGGACTCACTACCAGGTGACTCACTACCAAGAAGAAAGAAGATAAAATAAGACTATTAAAAAGATATTCACTATCTCAAGGCAATAGGATAAATCCACCACTAAAACTTTATGCCATCTATAACCTTCAACTCACTATCTCTAGTAACTTCAAGCACACTAAGAATGTAGACCCTTCTGCTCACTACTTCAAAGTCATAGACATTAAGATCACACTCAAATCACCATACTTAATCAAATTCACATATTTCACATCCCTTCCATAGATCCACACTCATCTCCAACAATTTACCTTATAAGTTATATATCATCCATGACCTAAACCAAATCAATTAGGTTAGCCTTAATGAAACAAATGCACCTAAAACGTGCAACACCAAAATAGGTTGGCACCAAACACCTCCACAATGGAAAGAAGTGAAGGATGACCATACCAAGGGTTAAATGGGACCTAAATCCACATCACCATGATACTCAACACATTCACAATCTGTGAGGTACCTCCACAAATAGCGCTAGCACACCAGGTTAGCCAAACTTGAACTAACACTACAAGAGACCACATGTACACACTTCTTTAAATCATGTGGAAAACATAGAAACACTCCACAACATCTCAAAATATTCCAAAATCATTAGAATATTTTGCAACTCTGCCACAACCACCTAAAACTGAAAACATCATCATTTTGTGTAACCAAACACAAGGCCATAGAACTCAACTCACTAACCAGCCTTGCAAAACACCTTAGCACTTGTAAAATCAAAGGAAATTAGATACAAAAAATATAAGCACATTCCCAAATCAACAAGAAAAGAAACCTTACTACGGAGAAATGTGAAGCAATCTCATTTCTCCCAGACAACCTTTTACATAGATAGATAAACTGCCAAACACAACTTTTACTACAAAATGTTCTAGAACTTGGAACTTTGGATATATAACCTTTGAACACCTCTAATCATCATATCCAGACCTCACAAGAATATCTTCAACCATGAATAAATGTGGAGCACAACATTGAACACACCTCTGTCACACTGCACACTCTTTTATTCAAATTTTCTAAAACGCACTTGGAAACCAAGCGAACTTACTACAACTGCAACTCTTATCCATTAGGTCATCAATGACAACACTAATGACAACACCAAAACACATTCTTATCAAATCAAAACAAATCCATACTAGCATAATCACTTGACAATACCAACCATCTCCATACTATTGACATTAATGACCAACACCAACAACTATTGACATCAATGAAAACACCAACAACATACTTGCAAAAATATCCCCCTTTGTCATTGATGATAATAACAGCTCTCTAAAAAACCATTAACAAAAAAAGAAACCAACAACAACTTTGGAACAAGCAACACTCCCCCTGACTGGGGTAACTCTTCACTCTTCACACTCTCGTTATCTTGCTTTTGAACATTCTCTCCCCATGTGGTCTTTAGACCATATTATCTTTTGCACTACTCCTTTGAACAAATATCTCCCAAATAACTCTATCTCTCTCTTGCAATACTCATTTGAAATATTTTTTTTCAACCAACTCTATCCTCCTTTGACATCAATGGCAAAGGGCCATAAACTCATCCAACTCTCTTTCCTACATTGAACTCTTTTTCTCTCCCCCTTCGAAAACATTCAAAGGGAAACACTTGTTCCTTCCTCATACATCATATGCATAGAGTTTTTATTTTTGGTTTTCCATTTTGACATCTACATACACCACTTTGACACTACTTGCAACACCAACAAGCAAATACACACACACTCACTCTTTGTGTTGCATTCACTTTTCTGCATTCTCCCCCTTAGGGGCACAAAATGTGTTCCATTTGACTGTACCAACTAACAACACTACTACCTACTCCCCTCGAGAGGTAGCCTTCAACATTAGTCTAGGACCAAGAATGTATCTTGAAATGCTTCCCAACAGATGCACCAACTTATGCATCTAGTTAAAAGGAGGGACAATAACCCCTAACTTCTACCAAAGATACTCAAAAGTATCTTTTGGAAGAGCCTTTGCAAAGATGTCTATAACTTGATCCTTTGTATTCACATACTCCAACATCACTTCAATCTTTGCAACCTTCTCCCTTAAGAAGTGATACCGGATTGAGATATGTTTTTTTATTGAACACATCACCGAGTTCTTTGAAATATTGATTGCACTCGTATTATCACATAAGATAGAAATAGGTTCATCATATATGATACTTTGATATCCTTCAATGTTTTCTTCATCCACAACACGTGTGTGCAACATGATGTTGTTGTAATATACTCTGCTTTTGCAATAGATAATGACATTGGATTTTGTTGGTTACTTAACCATGAAACCAATCTGGTTCCAAGAAAGAAAGCACCACCACTTCTACTTCTTTTTTCATTTGTACAACCTACCAAATCTTCATTTGTATATGCACTCAAGGAAAAGTCAGTATCCTTTGGATACCACAAACCATAGTATGGAGTGCCCTTCAAGTATCTAAATATCTTCTTCGCAGCTGGAACATGATTTTCTTTGTTATCTTCTTGAAATCTTGCCACAAGACAAACTGCATGCATGATATCCAGTCTAGTAGAAGTTAGATATAACAATCATCCAATTATTGATCTATATTTGCTTAGATTAGCCTTAAGAGATTCACCATTTTTTCTCAACTTGAAACCAGTAACCATAGGGGTACACACTTGTTTAGAATACTCCATCCCAAACTTCTTCAACATTTCCTTGACATATTTTGACTATGAAATGAAAATACCTTTTTCTGATTGATTGATTTGTAATCCAAGGAAAAAAATAATCTACCCACACATTGACATTTCAAAATCTATCTAAATTTCCTCTAAAAATAATTTTCACATACCTTCATTTCCTCTAAAGATAATGTCATCCACATACACTACCACAATCAAGATTTTTTCTCCGTCAACCTTGAAGTAAATATTTCTATTTGCAGTACCTTTCTTGAATCCTTGTTGTAGCAAATACTTATCTAACCTTTTATACCAAGCTCTAGGAGCTTGTTTGAGTCCATACAATGCCTTCTTCAATCTATAGAATATATCAACATTATTTGATAACTGAAATACTCTCAGTTATTCAATGTATACCTCTTCTTCCAACTCACCATTCAAGAACACAAACTTTACATCCATCTGATATACTTTAAAGTCTTTGTGTGCTACAAAATCCAAAAAAAATCTAATGGCATCCATCCTTGCCATCGGAGCAAATGTCTCCTCAAAATCTATTCCTTCTACTTGTGATTAGCCCTTACACATAGGTATAATCTTGTTTTTGACAACTTTTCCATCCCCATTTAATTTGTTCCTAAAATCCCACTTAGTTCTTATCACATTCCTATTTGTTGGTCTTGGGACCAATTCTCAAGTTTGATTCTTCTCAATCTGTTCCAATTCCTCTTTCATAGCCTTGATCCAATTCTCATCTTTGCATGCCTCAGTCATCATTCAAACCCTTATTAGCCCTTAAACCCTTATCATGCATCAACAAAATGTAAACATATGAAATAGTAATGCATACACATCCAAACACACAAGAACACTATATTTACGTGGAAAACCCAAGAAGGGAAAAACCAAAGTGAGGATTCGCTCACATATATATGAATTGCAACACCGAATACAATTAGGCTCAATGCCAAGGGATCACTGCCTAGAAAAAGAAGAAGGGATCACTACTAGGTGACTCACTACCAAGAAGATAGAAGATAGAAGAAGATTGTTACAAAGATATTAACTATCTCAAGGAAATAGGAGAAATTCACCACTAAAACTTTATGCCATCCACAACCTTCAACTCACTACCTCCAGTAACTTCAAGCACACTTAGAATGTAGACCCTTCTGCTCACTACTTCAGATTCATAGGCATTAAGCTCACACTTAGATCACCACACTTAATCAAATTCACATATTTTGTATCCCTTCCAAAGATCCAAACTCATCTCCAACAATTTACCTTACTTATATATCATCCACAACCTAAACCATCTCAATTAGGTTGGCCTTAATGAAATGTATGCACCTAAAACATGTAACACCAAAATAGGTTAGCACCAAACACCTCCATAATGGAAAGAAGTGAAGGATGACCAAACTAAGGATTAAATAGGACCCAAATCCACATCACTACGCTACTCAACACATTCACAATCCATGAGGTACCTCCACAAATAGCATTAGCACACTAGGTCAACCAAACTTGAACTAACACTACAAGCGACCACATGCACGCTTCTCTAGATCACACAAACCACATATCAACACTCCACAACATCCACACAACATCTCATAATATTCCAACATCCATCATAGTATTCCGCAACTTTTCCACAACCACCTGAAACTGAAAATGCCATTATTCTATGCAACTAGACACACTGCCACAAAACACAACTCACTAACCAGCCTTGTAAAACACCTTAGCACTTGAAACCTCAAGGGGAAGTAGATACAGACAATATAAGCACATTCCCAAATCCACAAGATAGGAAACCTTACTACGAAGAACTGTGAAGTAATATCATTTCTTCCAGACAACCTTTTACATAGATAGATAAACCGACAAACACAACTTTTACTGCAAAATGATCTAGAGCCTAGAACTTTGAATATATAACCTTTGAACACCTTTGATCATCATATCCAAACTGCACAAGCATATATTCAACCATGAATAAATGTGGAGCACAACATTGAACACACCTTTGTCACATTGCATTCTTTTATTCAAATTTTCTAAAAAGCACTTGGAAACCAAGTGAAGATACTGCAACTGCAACTCTTATCCATTAGGTCATCAATGAAAACACTAATGACAACACCAAAACACCTTCTTATCAAATCAAAACACATGCATAGTAGCATAAGCACTTGGAAATACCAACCATCTCCATACTATTGACATCAATGACCAACACCAACAACTGTTGACATCAATGACAACACCAACAACATACTTGCAAAAATCTCCCCCTTTGTCATTGATGACAACACAAGCTCTCTGAAAAACCCTCAACAAAAAAATAAACTAACAAAAACTTTGCAACAAGAAGCATTCCCCCTGACGGGGGTAACACTTCACTCTCCATGCTCTCATTCTCTTGCTTCTGAACATTCTCTCCCCTTGTGGTCTTTAGACAATGTTCTCTTCTGCACTACTCCTTTGAACAACTCTCTCCCAAACGACTCTAGCTCTCTCCTACAATACTCCTATGAACTATGGTTTTTCAACCAACTCTATCCCCCTTTGACATCAATGGCGAAGGACCATAAACTCATCCAACTCTCTTTTTTGCATTGAACTCTTTTTCTCCCCCCCTTTGACAAAATTCAAAGGGAAACACTTGTGCCTTCCTCACACATCATCTGCATAGATTTTTTCTTTTTGGTTTTACCTTTTGACATATGCATACACCACTTTAACACTACTTGCAACACCAATAAGCAACTACACTGCACTCACTTTTGACTGCATTCACGTTTTTGCATTCTCCCTCTTAGGGGCATAAAATGTGTTCCATCTGAATGCACCAACTAACAAAACTACTACCTACTCCCCCTGAGAGGTGGCCTTCAACATTAGTACAGGACCAAGAATGTATCTTAAAATGCTTCTCAGATAGATGGACCAACTTATGCATCTAGTTAAAAGGAGTAATAACCCCTAACTTTTTTGAGAGATACTCAAAAGTATCTTTTGGAAGAGCCTTTGTAAAGATATCTACAACTTGATCCTTTTTAGGCACATACTACAACTTCACTTCATTCTCTACAACCTTCTCCCCTAAGAAGCGATACTGGATTGAGATATGTTTTGTTCTTGAATGCATTACGAAGTTTTTTGAAATATTGATTGCACTTGTATTATCACATAAGATAGAAATAGCTTCATCATATGATACTTTGATATCCTTCAATGTTTGCTTCATCCACAACACCTGTGTGCGACATGATGATGCTACAATATACTCTTCTTTTGCATTAGATAATGACACTAAATTATGCTTCTTACTTAATAATGAAACCAATATACTTCCAAGAAATAAAGAACCACCACTTGTACTTCTTTTGGCATCTGTACAACCTACACAATTTGCATTTGAATATGCACTCAAGGAAAAGTTAGTTTCCTTTGGATACCACAAACCATAGTTTGGAGTGCCCTTCAAGTATCTAAATTTCCTCTTCATAGTTGTAACATGATTTTCTATGTTATCTTCTTGAAATCTTGCGATGAGACAAACTACATGCATGATATTCAGTCTAGTAGAAGTTAGATATATAAATCCTCCAATTATTGATCTATATTTTCTCTGATCAGCCTTAGGAGATTCATCATTTTTGTTCAACTTGCAACCAATAACCATAGGGGTACACATTGGTTTAGAATCCTCCATCCCAAACTTCTTCAACATTTCCTTGACATATTTTGATTGTGAAATGAAAATACCTTTTTCTTATTGACTAATTTTAATCCGAGGAAAAAATTCATCTCCCCACACATTGAAATTTCAAACTCTTTCTGCATTTCCTTTGATTTTTTTTTGCACATACCTTCATTTCCTCCAAATATAATTTCATCAACATACACTACCACAATTAGGATTTTTTCTCCTTCAACCTTGAAGTAAAGATTTCTATCTGTAGTACCTTTCTTGAATCCTTGTTGTAGCAAATACTTATCTAACCTTACATACCAATCTCTAGGAGCTTGTTTGAGTCCATACAATGCCTTCTTCAATATATAGACCATATCAACATTATTTGATAGCTAAAATCCTCCCAGTTATTCAATGTATACCTCTTCTTCCAACTCACCATTCAAGAATGAAACTTTACATCCATCTGATATACTTTAAAGTCTTTGTGTGCTACAAAAGAAAAAAAAATCTAAGGATTCCATCCTTGCCACTGAAGCAAATGTCTCCTCAAAATCTATTCCTTCTACTTGTGAGTAGCCCTTACACACAAGTATAGCCTTGTTTTGACAACTTTTCCATCCTCATTCAATTTGTTCCTGAAAACCCACTTAGTTCCTATCACATTCTTATGTTTTGGTCTTGGGACCAATTCCCAAGCCTAATTCTTCTCAATTTTTTCCAATTCATCTTTCATAGCCTTGATCCAATTCTCATCTTTGCATGCCTTAATCATTGTTTTAGGTTCCACCTATAAAAGTAAAAAAAAATTATTTGTTCCTTTGTCATAGTTGCTTTCATCCTTGTCAACAAAATTTTTCTCTAATCTCCAATGATTTGATCTTCAGAATGGTTCTTCTGCACATACTTGGGAGTCTTAGGGATCTTTTCTAGAGCTTCTTCCTAGATTCAACTATCATCTATTTTTCTTTCTCTTCTTCTTTTCTTCTTCATTGCAAGGGGATTCATCAAATTCATATCCTTCTATTAGTAATGAACTTTGTAGTGGTTCTTCATCCACCTTAACACTTTCACTTTCAATAATATTATTCAACCTATTTATTATAGCACTGATAAGCTTTGCTTCTTGTAGAGTATCCAAGGAAGATTCCTTCATCGAATCTTGCATCAAACTTTCCTAAGTTTTCTTCATCTCTTCTAATATAGCATTTTCTTCCAAAAACTCTAAAATAATTTACAGTGGGAGGTTTACCATACCATAACTCATAGGGAATCTTTGAACTATTCACTCTTGCTTGACTTTTGTTAAGAATGTAGACTCTAGTATGAATTCCTTCTCTCCAATAGGCATTTGATAGATTTTATTCCTTCATCATTGTCCTAGCAGCTTCTTGAACTATTCTATTCTTCCTCTCCACAACTCCATTTTGTTGAGGAGTCCTAGGAGCTGACAAATGCTTATTTATTCCATGATCTTCACAAAAATTGTTAAACTCATTGGAGGTGAACTCACCACCTCTATCAAACCTTAAGCACTTGATTTTTACATCCATTTCATTCTTGACCATAGAATTAAATGCTTTAAACTTATCTAGACCTTCTGACTTTTTTTAGAAATGTCACCCAAGTTGAATTCTAGAATAATCATCAATCAATAACATGAAATACCTATCACCACATGAGATTATTATTCTGGTAGGTCCACATAGGTCTATATGCACCAACTCCAAAGGACTTGCGATAGAATATTCTTTTGTCTTGAACCTCTTCTTTGTTTGTTTTCCCACTTGATATTCCTTGCAGATTATATTGATAGGCTTTGTAATCTTTGGAAGATCTCTCAAAACATCAATAGAATTGATCTCCACTAGGCTATCAAAATTGATGTGACCCATTCTTCTATGCCATAGCCAACTTTCATTAATTTGAGACATAACACACTTTGCACCACTACCTTTGAGCTGATAATCAAGAGACATTTCCATGTTGGAATTTGCACTCCCATCAATCAACACATTTTGTCCTTCAAATTCCTCCCTGGTTATATACTCACTTGCATAAAAAAATGTGTCCCTAGAAACACTCGTTGTGGGAGAATTCAAGTGCTATAGCCTCTACATTCTCCTCATTGGCCACAATCAACCAATGGAAAATATGTTGTCTCCATCCCCATTTTCTAGTTCACAATCATCAATCTCCATTATGGACGTGGCTATTCTCCCATTTTAAAACCCCTGCTCATTTTTGAACTCTCAACGTTTGAAATGTTTGACTATTTCCATATGTCTTTGTTTTTCTACTTCTCTTGTTTAAGTTGTTGTCATCATGTCATCACATTGGGATGGTTTTATATGTTATGTATCTTAAACATGCAATTTTGTACATAGACATGTAAAAAAATATTCTCAATTTGATATATGTTTAACAAGAAAACACAATGAGATTTAATATATTTTTAAAAGAAATAAATATATGTATTTATATCTATTTTTTGTTTTAGTATAAATAAATAGAAATGTTTCTTGGTATTTATCTTTTACTTATAAAACATGAAAATAATAAGTTGTATTTTTTATATGTTTAAGAAAAAATTGTACGTGTTTATGATATAAATTCATATATATATATATATATATATATATATATATATATATATATATATATATATATATATATATATATATATATATATATATATATGTATATATATATATATATATATATAATACATATATATATGTATGTATATATGTATGTATGTATGTATATATATATATATATGTATGTATATATATATATATATATACATATGTATGTATGTATATATATATATATATGTATGTATATGTATATATGTATATGTATGTATATACATACATATTATTTACATATATATATGTTATATATATATACATACATACATAATATACATACATATACATACATATACATACATATATATGTATGTATATATATATATATATGTATGTATATATATATATATATATGTATGTATATATATATGTATGTATGTATGTATATATATATGTATGTATGTATGTATATACATACATATACATACATATACATACATATATACATATATACATATATATATATACATACATATATATATACATACATACATACATATATATATACATACATATATATTTTATATATGAGTTTATATAGAGAAATAGTTTAGAAAAAATATAAAATATATATATATACGAGTTTATATAGAGAAATAGTTTAGAAAAAATATAAAAAATAAACAACAAAATTGATAGGGTTCCTAATCTATGGGGGCCACAATCCACATGGGTTCACCAACCCTTTTTAGACATAGCTCAAGAGCTACAACCTTTATGGGGAGCCATAAACCACGTTGAAGAGCTTAAAACTCTTTAACTTTTAAAATTAATAAACAAACAAATAATAACTATATTTGCATATAAATTAATAAAATGTATTATATGTTTTAAAAAAGGTTGTACATATTTATGATATAAATTAAAATATATATATTTAAAAATTATATATAAATATAAGAGAGTTTATATAGAGAAATAGTTTAGAAAAATAATAAAAATAAACAACATAATGAAAGTGAGTGGTAAGGTTCCTAATGTATGAGGATCAAAATCCACATAGATTCATGAACCCTTATGCTACAATCTTTATGAAAAATTATATACCACTTTGAAGAGTTTGCTCTCCATAGGTCTCGGGTTCAACCCCCGCTCTCGTGGTTGACCAGTGGGCCTATATGCGGGCTATGACATCCACTCGTAGGGGGCTAGCCTCGCCCCAACTCACCTTAGATACCCAAGGTATAGGCTGGTGGACAGCTAAAGTGAGTCGCAAGAGATACCCTGCCGCATAAATAAATAAATAAACAAAATTATATTTACATATAAATTAATAAATTTTTAAAATATATTATAATATATAATTAAATTAATTTAATAAATATTTAATTTAAAAAATATAAATAAAAAAAAAGATAATATTATAAATAAAAAATCATGTTCTTGTTATATAGCATTTCTTTCAATCTACAAAATAAAGCTTAAAATAAAAGATATCTTTAATGGATCTCTTGAAGATTAGGACAACATTTGAGCTACCCTAGATCCAATAGTGACTAGAGATCTCTCCAATGGAAGAGATTTAATTCTCATACTTAAAAAGCCCTAAAGATTTAAATTAAAATATTATTAATTTAATTTAATTTAATTCAATTTAAAAATTGAGATATGGCGGGGCCATATTGAGTTACTTTGAAATTGAAATCTATAGAGAATTTTTTAATTTTTATAATAGTTAATTTTAGTAATTTTAAAAGTTGATTAGTGATACTTATGAAATAATAATTGATTTAAATTTATATACTAAGTGAAGGTAAATATTTAATTATATTATTTTGTATGTATTATTAAGTATTATTTTTTATAGATAAAGCAAGTAAAATTAGGGTATTGGTACAACTACAAAAAGTCTGAAGGCTGAAAATCAAGTTCAAATATCATAGTAGCACAATAACAATACTTTAATACTTTATAAAAAAACAAACAAAAACAACAAACATAGGACACCAAACAAACAACCTATAAGCAACACATAGTTTATAAAAAAACAAACAAAAACAACAAACATAGGACACCAAACAAACAACCTAAGCAACACATAGTTTATAAAAAAACAAACAAAAACAACAAACATAAGACACCAAACAAACACCTAAGCAATAAATAGTTTATAAAAAATCAAACAAAAACAACAAACATAAGACACCAAACAAACAACCTAAGCAACAAATAGCTGACCCCAATCATCAGTGAGGAACTTGAAAAAGTTCCTTATGACTGTTATCATTGTCACTAGTCTTCTCCAATTCTTTGTCTTACAACAAGCATAGCGTAGTTGCAGATCTGTGCATAACATCCTAAAAAGACAATCTAGAGCTCTCTTATGGCACTCTCAAAATAACAAAATAATGGTGCCCTTTGGGGAGGTCACTTAGCAAAAAAAAAAGGGACACTTAAAAAAGTTATATAATTAGCAAAATAATGGCGCACCATTAGAAGATTAAAATTATTTTTGGCAGAACCAACGATCAGCAATCTGGTGCATAAGAAAGGAGGTAACCAACACCAGTGATGCCCACTATAGAGATTAACAAGCGCCAAATAGTCACCCAAATGTGGGTATGCAACAGAATAAAAATGGTGCCCACCCTTAATCCCAATTGGAGAACTGAAAATGACATCATAAAACCTCAAATCCAGACTTGAATATAAGGAATCTTTGCTTGCATTTCTTTCTCATGATTTTAGCGTGTTCTCCCGTGAATAGACACCATCCTCCTTTCCTTTATTGTTCTGGCAAACACAAGTAACGCTTGTTTGAATTGAAGCCACCCACATATGCTTCAAGGACGTCCACACCCTGTCCGGCCCATCACTTCCACCAGAGCTGTCAAAAAGACGTCTTGAATGGACTATATCAACTAGGTATTACATGACTAGAACAAATTTATGTTTCTTAAGGAATTCCATTTAATTTGAAGATCACGCTTATACTTATCCTAGCTTAGAGAGAAAGAAAATCTACCAGCTGAAGTCATCGTATAGATATCACGTCCTACTTTCTATGTATATGAGATGTCATAGAAAATCAACCCTATAATGCTTCATATTCCACTTTTACTTCTTTTTGTTTCTTTCAAAATTTATATATACAAATGATTGATTATGAGATAAACCATCCCATATCCCATTCTCCAATGAAATAGGCAAAAGACACATGCCATAAGCTTTCTAATATGTTATTTCAATCATTCAAATTTTGCAACTTAAAACTAAATACTTCTTGTTACACATGACCCACTTCACCAGTTTCCCACTTAAATACTTTTCAAATGAAAATTATATTCAAAAACTTTGAAAAGATCACCTATAATCTATGTTCCACGATGTTTAGAAATGGGGATGGTAGGACGACAGAGGACAACAGGACGATAGGGGATGTGTTTTGGGGACAACAATCCAAGGGCCATTTTTTGGCGATGACAAGGGACGACTATATATATATATATATAGAGAGAGAGAGAGAGAGAGTGTGTGTGTGTTCTACAAGTTAATAAACATCAGTATAGTCACTACAACATGAAAATGTTAAAATGATGTTGGATGATGTTTGTAGAAGCCTACACGCCAACCCCATTCCAAAAAGATATTGTTTGTTTATACTTTTCACACACTACCACACTGTACCAGACCATGGAAAATGCACCTTTAATCTCTTTTGCAACTAACACTAATAACTGACTCTAATACCATATCAATAATTTTGAAGTTTGAGACTTTTTTGAAGAATGAAATCGGAAACCCAAATTATTGTTGGTAGTGTTAACTATTATATAACTTATATCATTAACTATGAATCTTAATCATGATATATTTATTGTTGTCATTCTACAGTTCTTGTTGTCATGATTAATTTAATCATTGTTATACTACTGTTATAATGTTGTCATGATATAGTTATCGCCACTATTATAAATGCTCATTTTATACTGTTGTTATAATGCTATCATGATATATTTAATAGTCTTTTTTAAGGTTATGACTATTTTTAAAAAATATTATTAAAAAAAATGTTTTTTTGTAGGGGATGTCTCAAACGTTCCCTACCACCTTGGGGATGACTAGCGTCCTCTATGTGTTTCTTGTCGTCTCCAATTTTGGGGATGCATTCTGGGACATTTCCCATTTTTTTAATTGAGGGGATGACTAGGTGACGTGTTGTGACCTTTTCACACTTCACCCCATTCAAAATGGGGACCCCCTAAATTTTGCTCTGTTTGGGTCTTTTGGCTTTGTTTTTCGGCTATCTCTCTTTGTTCCTTCTATCTTTTTGGGGATGTGCCCATCTTTCGGGCCTAAGTTGAAATTTTGGCTAAGTCTTTGAAATTAGGGTTTTCATTCTTCAGGCCTAGTTTGAGGTGGATTTCAGTGAGTGAATTGAATTTTAAGCTCACCATTGCAGTTAGAAGGCTTCAGGCAGGTTCCCACTGAAATTTCACTAGATTCTGACAACTTACTATTTATAGTAAGTACCCAATTTGGGACCTTTTTCTCGGGACTTTTGAAATTATGACTGCTACACCACATTTGGAACACTTTGAGCTGCTTACCTACAAATTTTGAGCTGAATCAGACAACTTGCTATTTTTAGCAGTTCCTATCTTCGAGAGCCATTTTTAGGGTTTGCATGTTGGAGTCTTCAACGCATGTCTGGATATTCTTTCTGGGTTTTTCAAGAGCTTCACGATGGTATAACATGCAAATCAAGATGATGACTTTCAACAGTCCTGACTTGGGAGGCTATTTTTAGGGTTTGCATGTAGGATTTTTCATTACATGTCATGATATTCTTTATGGATTTTTCAAGAGCTACGCAACGATGTAACATGCAAGCAAAGTTGATCATTTTTCAGGAACTTACTATTTTTAGACAGTGCTCGCATGTAGACCAATTTACTGGGTTTTTTCTGGGTTTTTTGAGATCTCTTGGGCAATATGACATGCAAACACATCTGACAGCTGGTTGGTCACTTTTTTAGACACTTACTATTTTTAGCAGGATCACTCCAATAGTCACCTAGCACTTCAGTATCACAAAAGGAGTGACATGCAACATAAACGGGGTCAAACAGAGATCATTTGAGCCACATGCAAGTTAGATTAGGGTTTCCAACTTTGGGACTCAAAATGAGGGGTAAAACGCCAGAATCTCCAAAAACTGATGTATCCCATTGCGATCAGCATTTCCTAAGGGATCCACTGGTAAAATTTGAAGGCAATCTAAGCACTTACTATTTATAGTAAGTCACTTATGAAACAGGACTATAAATAGCAGGTCAACGTGAGGCACTAGTGTGAACAGGTCAGTTAACCCACGAGGAACCCATGGAGCAAATTCCAAGTCAAACAGAGTTGCAGAAGTTCTAAAATCAAGTAGTTACTATAAATAGCAAGTCACTCCAGGAACATGATATAAATAGCAGGTCACCATAGATGACAGGTGTCAACACGACAGTTACATCACGAGGGTCAAGGTCAACCAAAATCAGGTCTTGAAAATGCTGAAAATCCATGGAGATCATAAGAGCACCAGAACTTACTAAAAATAGAAAGCTAGGTAGGAGGCGTGAAAATTTGTTGTTTAAGTCTGAAACTGGCAGAGCATACCTCCAAATGCACCCATAAAAGAGGAAGGCCTAGAAATTTGTCCAAGGCATGAAAATTCCTCCTCACCTCCTCAAATGTGTCTAGTTTGAAGGAGCATGGAGAAAATTGGTTAAAGACATGAAAAATTCCTTGTCACCCCCCTAAATGTGCCCAAGGTGAAGTGGGGTAGGATGAAAAAGTTGCTAAGTATTAAAAATTCCTTGAGGACCCTCAAAATGCGCCTAGATTGAGGAAGGATGCTAAAAGGTTTCTAAGTGTTTGAAAATTCCTTGACACCTGCCTCAAATGCGCCCAACTTGAAGGAGGCTGACGGAAAAATGCCTAAGTCATGAAAATTCCTCCTCCACCCCTAAAATGTGCCCATCTTAAGGAGGAATGCCTAAAAAATTTCTAAGTGCTTGCAACTGGAGGTTCCCCTAGCCAAATGTGCCCATGTGAGGAAATGATGGTGAAATTTTTCTAAGGCACAAACATGGAAGTAGAAGGGGTCAAATGCACCCAAGTTTGTGATGGAGGCATCAAAATGTTCTAAGTGTTGGAAAATTCCTTCACCACCCCTAAAATGCGCCCAAGTTAGGAGGGCATGCAGGAGATTTGGCTAAGTACTCAAGCTGGAAGTCCACCCTCCCAAATGCGCCCAAAGATGAGAAGGAGATGAGGAAATTTTCTAAGATATATAAAATGGCAGTAGCATCCCCCAAATGCGTCCTTGATGAGATGTTGCCTCAAAATTATTCTAAGTGTTCAAAATTGGCAAGACAGGCCCCCAAATGCACCCAAGTCATGGAGGGATGTTGGAAGATTATCTAGGGCATTGAAAATTCCCCCTCAACCCTTGAAATGCGCCCAAAACTTGGAGGAGGATGGAAAAGTTGCTAAGGCAGAGAAAATTCCCCGACACCCCCCTAAATGCGCCATCAAGTTGAGAGAAGAGGTTTAAAAAATTTCTAAGTCTCAAAGTGGAAGTAGGGACCCTCAAATGCGCCCTAGGAGAATCAAGGTGGCATGAAATTTTTTTAAGGCATGTAAAATGGAAGTACCACCCTTGAAATGTGCCCTCATCAAGATGGAGGTGACTTAAAAATTTTCTAAGTGTAAGAAATAGAAGCTTGACCCCTTGAATGCACCCAAGTCAGGGAGGGCTAGGGAAAAAGTTTCTAAGTGTTAAAAATGAAAGTAGATGGTGTAAAATGCACCCACCATGAAGCTAAGGTGGATAAAAAATTCCTAAGTGATAAGAAAATAAAACAACAAGGGGTCTAAATGCACCTAAAGAAGAGAATGTCTAGGGTGGAAAATTTTCCTAAGGCGGAAGTGAAACTACAACCTCCTAAATGTGCCCATGAGGAATGAGTTGATCAGAAGGTTTCTGAGGTATCAAAAATAAAAGTGCAAGGTCTTATATGCGCCCAAAGTAACTAGGGGTTAATATCAAGTTTGAAAATTTGTTTAAGTCAGAGAAAATGAAAGCTCAAGCCTTCAAATGTGCCCAAGGAGGAGTTAGCTAAGGGAGAAAAATGAAAGAGAATCACTCTAAATGTGCCCAAGGGGGAATGGATGAAGACATGAAAATTTTCTAAGGCAGGTAATGAAGCAAGAGCCTCCATATGCGCCCTCAAGATGAAGTGTCATGCCCCTAAAAGAGGATGGATAGGTTATGTGAATGAAATGACTAAGGCAAGAGGATGGAAACATCAAGATGATATGTGCCCTAGCTCTCAGGTGTTAAATGCGCCCGTGGTGAAAAGTTATGAAGGAGGCAAAAGGTTTGCTAGAGAAAAATGGTGAACTCTATCGGATCCTGAGCTCAATCAGAACTTGGAAATCAAAACATAGAAATTAGGTAAGTAAAGTGAATTTATATTGTAAGTGTTTTGATGCTCTTCTTCTTTGTTTTGCAGGATATGATGACTTGGGGAGATGAAGCAAGTACTTGGAAGAAATGGATAAGTGTTGATCCAATATGCACCCAACTCAGGAAGGCAAGTGGCAAGGAAGAAATGATCGAGTCCAAGAATGAAAATCCTTCAAATTCAGGAATGGAGAAATAATGAGGGACCAAGGCATTTGGAATCATCCTCAAGCACTTCAGAGTAAAGATTGACAGAGGAACATCATCATCAAGCAAGAGAAAGAAGTTGCAGTCCTAAAGTTTTAGATTGAAAGGTGTCTGCTATGCTAGTTCAAGTGGTTGGAGCTTTGTCAATCAGATTGATCAAATTTGCAGTCAAAGAGAAGAACAATGGACAAGAATCTTCTAGAAGGATGGTGGATATTAATTGCTCATTTATTACCCCACTCTTCTTGGTGGCGGTTTTTAGGGTTAGGGCTTATGTGGCTCAATCTGAGCCCTTCCTTGTAATTGAATCTGAGTCGTCTATTGGACTTGGCCAGCTATATAAAGGGGCATCCCCCCTCATTTGGATGATTCATTAGAGATTAGATGAGATAGAATAGTAGAGAGACAGCTAGGAGATAGAGCATAGACATTAGCATAGTTTGATAGCATAGCTTAGATTGAAGAGGAAGGAAAGCTTTCTCATTGAATGCTTTGTAAGAAGTTGTTGTGAACACTCTCATAATAAAAATAATTTTCATTGATGGTGAATTTCGTCTTTTGTTGTGAGTAGCTAGCAAGGCTCCTTCGCCCTTCTGAATCACTTAGCATTTTAAAGTAGAACTTAAAGTAAAGTAGATTTCATTTCATGCAAGTAGATGTTAGTTGTGGAATGTGGTGTTTGATTCGAGCAAGCTTCGTCTATCCATACCACTAGTGTGTTCACTGATGGTGAATTCGCCTTGTGTGGTCAACTGGAACATTGCGGACTTAACTTTGATTGTGATTCATATGTTGGTATGTGTCGTTGTGATGGTGTCTTCGTGTTGAATTATTATCCGAATACCTTTGGTTACTCCTTTGAAGATTGCACCGGTTTTGTGGAAGTTGTTTGAAGCGAGGCAAAGCAAAGCCTTGTTGAAGTCTGCGAGAATTGATCGCCATATCCCACGCCTTAGAGTAGATTAGAGCCTTCTTATCCCTACAACCATTTTAATTCGGTACTTTTTGGTTAGTTTAGGAACAAAAGCTTTATAGACAAACCTTTCGAGTATTCAAATCCCTTTCTCCGCTGTTGAACAATCTTGTAAGTCCCCTTGAAATACCAGCAAATCACATCGAGCCAATTGAGACTATCCACTGCATGAAGGAACCTTGGAGTTGAATGCATGATCTTTCTAGCAATCTTAGCATGCAGGAGATTTTGTTCAAGAGAGGATAGAGTATCTGTTGGGAAACTTTATTCTGTGTTGGTGCGGTCACAAAATACACATCAACAGGACGTCCTCTAATGTCCCATTGTCCCCGAAACATCTCAAGAGGACGGGGATGGAGGTTTGAGAAATAGAGACATGTCCCATGCAACATAGTCTATAATTTACTAGCATACAATTCAATTTCTTTGAAAAGTACACTCAAACAAGTTTGAAAAATCATCCACATGATTGGATAGGTGCTGGAGTACAACCCAATTTCACTTACACAACATAGATCAATTACATATACAACAAATTATTGCATAATAAATTCTTTGAAAAACTACCTTTTCATCACCCAAAAAAAAAGAGAACTATTGAAAAGACCATCAATAATCTGAAAGGAATCAATGGATGGATAAATTTCTTGGAAAAACTCTAGGTCTCTATCAAACAAGGACTTCTTTTACACAAATGGATTGATTTACAGACATGTTTCCAAAAATATCATACTTGCAGTGCCCCATGCCATGATGGGCCATGACAGTGGGAGTACATGGAGATGAATTATTATCACACTGAGAAACTCGAGAGGTTTTAGCCTAGAATAATTAATATAGATTAAATACCATTGAATTATTATCACACTGAGAAACTCGAGAGGTTTTTCATTCAAAGATGTACTAGATACTTCCCTCCACACAGTCCTTTCCAGCTGACGTGGACTTTGCCAACTGCAACCCGCAATTCTCCCCATCGTCAGGAGATGATCTTCTTTGCGTGCGGTTCCTTGTTTCCTTGTAAATATACCACTTTGCAAATATCAAGTATGCGATCAAGTTGAGTAGACTCATTATGGCGACCAGCCAGTAGAAATTATCTAGCCTTCCCCTATTCAAATTGTCAGACAGCCACCCCTGGTGAGAGTGAGTCCTGGTCACATGATTTACAACAGACACCAGAAGGCTGCTGAGGAAGAATCCAAGAGCTAAAGTGGTCAAGAAAAGACCAGTGCTCATTGTATTCATGCCATCAGGGGATTCCCTGATGAAGAAATCCAGTTGCCCTGTATAGACAAAGGCTTCTCCTGAACCAACCAGGAAAAACTGTGGAATAAGGTAAAATACACTCATGGGAATTGTGGACTTTGGCTTCTCCCTAAGATGGTGTTGTTTCACTTCGTTGAGACGCTTCATCTCGGTAAGTGCTGCTGCAGCCATAGCTAAAGTTGATAAGGCCAACCCAAAACCAATTTTCTGGAGTGTTGTGAAACCTCCTTGTTTGCCTGTCCAACTCCTCGCCAGAGGCATGATTAGGCGGTCATAGAAGGCCAGTGTGAGTAGGATTGCACCCACAAAGAATACTGTCAAGGAGGCTCCAGGGATCTCGAAGTTTTTGCCCATGTTTCTCTTCATGGTGGAGGCTTGTTCTACTGAGAAAGTCACCATTTGAGCATAGGTGGTCCAGAACATTATTGTGGTTGCCCATATTGGCAGCATTCTAATTATTGTCTTCACCTCTTCTACTCTTCTCACTGGGCACAGCCTCCATGGACTTGAATAGGATGCTTCCTCCATTGATAAGTCTACTATGGCAGCTCTGTCTAGAAATCTGCATTGTTTCACCAAGGCAAATACATCAGAAAACAGAGGATTTTGATCAGATCAATGGTAGTTTAAATATGTGCTCAAATTGGATGGAGCAGCCATTTTACTACTATCATTTACTGATAATAAATGCATCAGAATTTAACTATTACTGTAACATACATAGAAGCCTAACCTCCATATTAATGTGGGCTAATGTGCAAAGTAAAACACTGACGAAATAAACTAAAATCTTGAACAGAAAAATATAAGAGGGCAAAAGGAAAGCAAAGGGTGCATAAACATTATTTAGACTTTTGTTACAGTTTAGCTGAACCATATCTTGACTCAGCTCTAACTATACATAAAATTTAATTTAAAAACGTAATTTCTGTTAGATTGGAATGCATTCACGACAGTCCTGTCAAGGATTATTGTTGCCCACTTATAAGGAGTTGTCGATTGTCCATTCATTGATTTTCATTACCCTGGATAGTTTTGAAACAGTGCTGTAAATGGGCAGAATCTAGCGTATTTATCACTCTTGCAGTTTTATCCTTTTGATAGTCATGGAAACTAGTTACAATATAAACTATCTATTCATAGTAACAGAAGTAGCACTTACCTGAACTGATGTGTATGAGGTATCCTCTTGTGGGATGGAGATGTTGGACCAGCATCATCATACAAGAGACTGTCATCTGCAGGCAATTTCAGTTTCCCGTTTCTCCAAGCTGCTACAAACACTTGAGCAATTTGAACCAGTGGGCTTACTGATGTGGTCTTCTTGAATCTATACTTCCTTGTTCCTCCTAAGAAAATGATGATGGCCAGCAGCATACAGAATGCACATATGCCATACCCCCAGCTTCTTCCCACATTGTCTTGGATATACACAAGCACGGTCACAGCAAGCAGAGATCCTAAACTAATGCAGAAGAAGAATCTGTTAAAGAAGTAATCCATATGACTCCTCTCTTTTTCATCACTTTCGTCAAATTGATCAACTCCAAAGCCAGAGACACTGGATTTCAGACCTCCAGTTCCCAGTGCAATAAGATACAGAGATAGATAGAGAACGGCAAGCTGCACACTGTCTGCGGCTCGGCAATCCTGATTGTGAATGCATGGAGGAGGACTCAGTTGTGGCAGCGTAGTGGAGATTGTCAGAACGCCAATTCCCTGAAAAGAAATACATATAATAGCACCTTGTGTCTTAGCTTCAGAATAAGTGCAATTCTCCTGCATTTTAGAGAATGGGTATGAATATAAGATACTCCTCAGCAGTTTATGATGTTATTGTAGTGGACTAGGAGCTTACCAAAGATTGAACTGTTGCAAAAATGGCAATGGTCAGGTATCTGCCCAAGAAGGAATCAGCTAGAAAACCTCCAAAAAGGCACAGAATGAAGGAAGTCCCTAGGAAGTTTGTCACTATATTCGCAGATTGTGCGCTGGGAAGATGCATGGTATTCACCAAATATGTTACCAAATTTACAGCTATGCTTAAGGTTGTCAACCGCTCGCATAGCTCAATTCCTGCAACGCCTCCGGATTAGTCATAAGCTTATCAATTTTCCAATATATAGGGCTAAACTTTACCAGTGAGAGATTAAATCTTATATACCTAGTATTAATACTGCAGGTACCCATCCCCCAGTTCTGGTCTTGTCTGCAGGATTTCCTTTATAATCAACAGCTTGGACTTTTGCTCCTGTGCATGAACTTAACTCTCCATGATGGGCCTGTTTAAAAATAACAAAATTGTAAGTGATATAATAGTCTGCAAACAGTGATTGACATGTAATACTAATATGCTTGTGGAGCCTTGCTTTGGCAGCTCTGTATTTAAGTTTGCAACAAATCAGGAGCACATGTATTTGCTTTTCAGTAAGTAGGGTTTGTATAGGAAAAAGTAAGGCGTCTCAGATGAAACAAAAGCAAGGAAGGTCCAACAAGGTGGTGCTACAGAGAATGGAAAAATAAGTTGGTCTTAGATATCAACAAGTGGAAATAAAGTTCCGAAGTATTGGTGTACAATTTGAACTCTTGAAGACTTGAGATCACATCCATATCTCAGGGTTAATATAATTATATCATAGAAATCTATTGTGCATATAAAACCTAAATTCCATATCAATTAGCACATAAAGAGTCCTAAATCACATTTGCTCTCAACTAGACCAAGAAGGGATTCAACATGGGCATAAAAATGATCTAGAAGCAAACAGCAATTCACATGGATACTTTAGCCTGTTCAGTAATCTAGAAAAGATGATAGGCAAGGATGATTAATATGTACCATTACAACAGGAACCGACTGGTTCACTCTGTTTCCTTTCACTTGACTTTCCTTACACTCAAAGAGAATAAACTTGTTAGTTTTCCCTACTTGGACACTAATATGATTCACAAGAGGAGTACTCTCAACTTTGTGTTTCCTCTGCCCCTCAGGGAGTCATTTATATGCAAAGGTGGGCGGTGGTGGTATCTCCAATTCCTACAGATTTCATACAAGCCACTGTAGAACTGATGTTGACCATTATGATCATCATCTGATTCTTAATTCTGCGGTTTTATTTAGAGAAACCCATCTCCTAGATGGATCTATAGTGAGGGGTAGGTTTTGACCCGTGGGGCAGTTCTCTTTCAAATCAATATATCTTGAAGATCTACATTAACATGCTTGAGGGAAGATAAGTTTCAAAAGGGTATTGTGGCTTATCTCTCTCAGCTTGTCACTCTCCAGTGTTACTCATGCTGAGAAAAAGGTAATGTGATCTCCAAAGTGAAAATGGGTGATCACAGAAGAATGGCTTCCAGTGAGAAAGTAATAGATTAATCTTAGAAGTGCTGTCTGAGAGATATGGCGAAGATCATATAGATAAGGGAAAATGGTATGGGAAAATTATTTTGTTTAAGTCCAAAACTGAACACTCCATAAATCATGTTTCCTAGTGCCAAACTGTTGTGCTGTGTGCTAGTAAAGCTATTGTTAGGGTATTGACTAGATTCTCAGGATACCAGCCAGTTACAGTTTTCACTTTCCACTCTCTTTTGAATTATCATGCCCAAATAATGAAACAAAATCTGATTTATTATAAGATAATGAGACAATGCTTACTTGACAGGTCAAGTTGAAAGGGTTGAAACTGCGTGGACTCGGATATTTTTTAAGGAAACCAAGTATGTGATGTCCCAATTATAGAGTACATTTGTCATTTTTATATTGTTTTATACACACAATAAAATTTCAAAAACGTTTTGAAATGATCCATATATGTTTTTTGTTTAGTATTTGGGTAATTTTTTTGCCTGGCCTCAGTCAGGTGACGTCATAAAAAAGTCATAAATGGTGGATCTTCATTTTGAATATGAATGTTCTGTTAGTAATTGCATCAGTTTAGTGAGAGTTTGAATTCAAAAAGTTAAATGATTCAAATTTTTGAATGGTTTGTTGATGAAGTTGAATGGTTCTAAATGAACTCATCAAGGATCAAGTCTTGCTGAGTGCAAGACTCGACATCATAAGGGATGAGGCTGGACTGTGTGGGGACAAATTTGACTCGTTGCAAAGGAATCTGGGTTTGATATAAAACCCTCTGGAAAAAAAAAATCTTTGAATGAAATTTGAACTTAACAAGGATAACAAATGTCACATTTCAACCATCACATTATGTCATAAATAGTTTATATCTAAATTTCTTAATATACATGTTACAAAATTTAGATCTAGAATCTAAAATTAATATTTAATTTATATATACAAACTATTACAATTAAATATAAATTTCTTTATATCTTATTTTATATTATTTTAAATTGTAAAATAAAACATTTTATAATATATGCTTTTCTTTTAAGTTAATGGGAGTCGGGTTTAATTATTAAATCTAACCCTCTAAAAAGTTAAAACTTACATATATTTAAATGATCCTTTTAAATTTGAACCTATAGTTCTTCATGAGGAACGCAAGTATTCTATCTATAAGGCCCACTCAAGATAGAAAAAGAACAATTATTGTAACAATAATTGATGGCTAATAATTTCGAAGACTTTTGAGGATTAAGTCCAAGAGTACATAGAATCCCTCTAAATGTATTGGTAAGATCCCGTTTGCTTTCCAACTTGGTTATGGAATTAAAGTCTATGAATACAAAATTTAAATAATAAATAAATCAAAATAATAATAATACTTGAAAGTAGGTTGATATATTATTGAAATGGTAAAAAATTGTATATTCAATTTTTTTTAAATGTTTAGGGTTTATAGTGATTAGGTTATTTTTTATGTATTGATTTATATAAGATTGTGTCTTGTATGTAGAAGTTGATAAATAATATTATCTAATTGTTCATTATTGTCTTCATAGGCTTATTCTATAAGACTCATCTCTATTTGATATGTTATTAATGCTTGCTAGAGTATGGTTTTAGGACTCGATCAATAGATGGATTGCATGTCACTCTTCCTCTTCCTAATGATGGATTGTTGAGTGCAATCTGAAATTTTGATTCAAAAAATATAAGTAGTTTCTTCTAGAATCATTCTTATAAATACAATAGATGGATTGTTTATGATGTCATAATTGAAAAACTATTAACAAAATATTAATTGTATGGTGTTGGTTGGTCATACTTTGTGCTTCAACTATTGTTATTTATTGAGAATATATACAAAATGATTGGATTTGAGGGTACAAGCACATGCAAAATTTCAATGGTGGCTAATCAAGGAGACAAGCTCAAAGGTTTATTTGATTGTGTAGACCATCTTACTTATCTAGTATAAATGGCATGGCTTGTGTGATACTCGTCAAATCTATATCCATATCATATGTGATTTAGGTTTCTCTAATTGTACAACCCATCTTACTTGTCTAATTTAATAATGTCACATGTGAGATACCAGTAAAACCTATATCCAAATCATATGTAATTCAAGGTCCCTATCTATGTAAGACTAATGAATCCTATGTGTTCCTTGTGCATTGATTTATTTATATATAGAATTATTTTCTTGGGCATGGAGATTAATTAAGACCTTAAGTAATAATCAAAATGCACTTGAAATATTGAAAACATCATGTGGATTATATTTGGTAAATTTAACATGATAAAAAATACCATTTTACTTCATCCATGCAAAAATAAAAGGGTGTGTGTGAGAGATTGATTGATTGATTTGGGAGTAAGTTGTGACTTGACAAAAAGGAGAAATGACTAAGCAAGTGTGATTTGGGGGTAAGTTGTGATTTAAAAAAAAAGATAAATGACTTTTACAGTAAGTTGAAGGGTTAATTTAAATATTTTGTATTGTAAAGGTATTATCTCCTTTTTGAAAAAGTTTGAAGTGACAAATATAAAAATGATAAATATTATTATATAAAAAAAAAGGTGTTTGTTTTTTGGTTTTGGATTATCTATTGAAAAAAATGTTTTTATTATGGGGACTAAAAGGATGACTTATACAATGGTTTGAGAGAGTAAAAAGGAAAAGAATATTTTCTTGAAACCCTAGTATTGTGTGGTCTCACAACACACCCCATTGTATTAAAAAGGACGGGACCCATTCATAGCATAACATAGCTTACGTCATCCTATGTTAGCAAGATTGAGAAAAGCCCAAAGTTATGATAATTTCACTTGTGAAAATACTTGAAATAGTTAAAATTGATGATAATTTCACTTGTGAAAATACTTGAAATAGTTAAAATTGAAAGTTATGATTCTTGGGAAAATAAGGTCTTATGGAACTAGATGTTGGATCCTTGGGTTATATATCTGGTAACACATCATGTCTTGGGTCTGTGCAAGATCATGGGGGTCCAAAAAGTGGCGATGTGACAAAAAAAACATTTTCATTTATCTAAAAATGTGAAATATTTTTTTAACTTTTTAGTAGGGTCAGGTGTAAAGTACATGTTGGATGGTAAGAACTAGAGCTAAACGGATATTTGTTTCAAATGGATATTCGTTTCTAATGAAATCATATAAAAAATAAATATATTATATATGTTAAAATGTATATTATATTATTATATATATTATTATATATAATATATAATATATATTATATTAACATATTATATATTATTATAATAATAAATATTATATATTATAATATTAATATATTAATATTGTATTAATATAATATAATATATAATATATATATATATTATACAATATATTTTATATTATGTCATTATATTATATTTTTGATATATAATATATAATATATTTAATTATTACTAACTTATATATAATGTTTTTGATTAGAGGTAAAATACGGGTTTTGAAGGGGCCCAGAACCCTTTACATTAGAAAGCAGTTGAAATAAAATATAATAACATTAAGCCAAAATACAGCCCAACAATGACCCATCAACAAAAAAATAGTCAAAAAGGAGGATCCAACCAGCAACACTACATGCTTTTCAGAATATTCGCCACCTCCACGTCGCAATCAATAGCTTTCTGTGCATCATAAAAAATATCAGAACTATCCTTCCCAGATGCCCCAACCTAAGCTTTAGTTTTGTTCCTAGTCCTAGCTCCAGGTCCATCCATATTTATATTATATTATATAATTATATATAATATATAAGTGTTATTAATTTATATAATTATTATATTATATAATATTATAATATATATAATATAATATATATATATAATATATTATATAATATAATAAGGTAAGTGCAGAAAGATAGGGGGCCAAAAAGGGGTCTCAACCTGCGGCATTTTTTTTTGAAATAAGGAAATACTGACTTTGGATGAGAAATTGAGGATAGTTACACTCAAAAAAATTAGATGCAACAAAAACAAGGGTCGTAGTGCTCCAAGTCTACTTTCTAAACTACTATTTTTTTTTAAATGGTAGAGATTAAAAGGTTTAAAAAAGAGAGCCACAAAAATTGGTGTTGTTTTTGTCAAAAAAATATAATATAGTGTCTATTATGGCTCCCTCAAAAGGTTAACTTTTTTTATTATTTTTAAAATCGTTTAACTGAGAAATTAGCTGATAGCATGTAGTTTATGGGTGAGTGTAGGATCATGGGGGTCCAAAAAGTGGCGATATAACAAAAAATGAATTTTTATCTAAATTTGATGAAACAAAAAAGGTTTATTGAGAAAATTGTCATCTTTCCACCAATATAAGATATGCCTTATTTTGAATTTAATAGATAATTATTATTGATTTTCTACATGCATTATGACTAAATTCCTAATTGATAGGATGATTGAAAAACCTCTATAATTTTCAAATGATTTCACATTTTTTGAATCCAAAAGATGCAACACATTCTATGCTTCCCATACTATAAGATAAAAAAAATTAACTGAATTTCATAAATTTTTGACCAAGTTATGGTGCTCAAACAAACATGTTTTTAATATTTTAAAAAAAATCTAATAAAAAATTCATAACTAATTATTTACTTGCAAAAAAATTACAAAAAAAATGTGGCACATTCGAGCATGTGTCCTCTAATTATATTGAAAGTTAAAAAAAAAATAAAAAATCTTGTACTTAGGCTGGTTAGACATAAACATGTTTATTTTTTCCTGAAAATGTAGTACTATTGCATTGAAATTTCACATTTTCACCAAATAGATGTACTTATTTCTAAAAAAGTAGTATCTTAGAAACTAAATTCAATTTACTACAAATTATGTTCTTACATATTTTTCAAATAATGTTAATAACCTATTCAAATTTTTATGTCAAGTTACCTAACTCTATTCTTTTGAATTTTCATTGCCACTTAAGGGTCTAGTTTGGACCCTCATGATCCTACACTAACCCTTGTGCCTGATTTTTTTGACAATTTTTTAATGAATATATGACTTTTTACTAATTTTGAAAGTGGACACATCAAGGTTGAGTGTCCAAGGTTAAGTGTATAGGGTATAGGTCCATTAGGGTTTAAGATATTGGGTTGATAGATTAGGGATTAAGTATAGGGTTGTGTTAGAGTAATCATGCATTAGCTAATGATTAATTATTAGCTTAATTTATTCTCATACACTTAAACTAAACTTGGGAGTTCTTTATTCAATTAACTAAATTAGCCTAATTTATTCTCATGCACTTAAGCTAAACTTAGGAGTTCTTTATTCAATTAACTAAGTGTTATTTTGTTAACTAAAGTAAACTATTATTAGGGTTGATCCTATATAACACTCAACCCTCATTGTATTATCACTATGAGATTATCACTTCTGATCTCTTGAACTCTCAACTTTTGAGGACTCTTGTTTTCTTTGAAGATTCTTGAGGTTCTTCTATAGCTTTTTCTTATTAAGGAATAAGTTGCACATCTTTTTTGTAGATCTCTTGTGTGGAAGGTGTCTTTGTTCATTGTTTGATCATGTGGCTCATGATTTTCACAATTCTAACATGGTATCAGAGCATGGATTTATTGAACCCCTTCTTGATTTATGAGGTTTTTTTCTTCAACAAAGGTTACAGGATTAAATCTAAATCCCCTTTGTTTTTTGGTAAATTTTGGAGGTGGGAATTTTTAGGTGCATTTTGGAATGAAAAGGACCTCATCGTTGGATTCAGAGCCATCAAAAAAGTTAGATTTACCTTTTGTTTGGCATGATTTAGATTCTTGATGTTAGATCTATGAGGGTTTGAAGCACTTGCTTTTTTCTATATCCAGAGAGTAGTTGCGATTTTAGAGCATTTTGAGCTAAAAAGAACCTCACGGTTGCATTCAGGAGGTTGATTCCATGAATTTTGATATACAATTTGACCTATTTTGGTGTCAAGAGCTTCTAAGGCAAAAAAAAATGTTAGGGAAGCCATACAACCTCCCCAACACGTAGATTGAGGTAAAATTGAAAAAAAAAAATTATTTTTTTCCTACGATTTAAAAATAAAAAATAAAAAAATAGAAATCATAAAATAAATTAATGCAGGTTTTACGTTTGTTTTTTAATTAAATTTTATTACAAAAAAGATTTGTCCCCACAATGGAGCAGGGTACCGCAGCATGCCACATACTGGTAGGTTGGTAGCCCCTCGGGCCTCGCCTCCACTATGGGGGGCAAGGGGGTACAAGGTGGTACCGCCTCTACCACATAGAGATAGGCGCGGTCCCACCTCGAGCCCCACCCACTTTTTTTAATTTAAGTTTTTAAAACAGTTTTTTAATTTTTTTTCTAAAAAAAAGGGTTTTTTATATTTTTTCTTATAAAAAATATGAGTTTTTAATATCTTTTTTTATATATATATATTAATTTTTTACTTTAAAAATAAATAAAAAGGAAAAAAAATTGCAATACATTTTTGCAAAAATAAATCAAATGCACTGTACCTGGAGGAATTTTTTTCCTGACACCTCTAAAATTAGCAGACCTCCAAATTTGGAGGTGTTTTTGACAACTTTGGTGGAGGATTTTTTTTTCTCTACACAACCCCTCTCCGTTGGGCTTTTCAGTTTTGCACCTCATATTCTAGAGGCCATATCTTGGCCATACGGTGGTCTTTTCTAGTGCAATTGTTTTTCAAACGAGGTAGAATTTCTTTCTCTTCGTAGTGGTGTAGGTGGTTCCTAGTTTTGGCTTCTATTTTTTTTCTAGAATTTAGTTTTCTTAGTGTTTTTGTTGTTCAATTATCATTTTGAAGACTTCGATGGGCCATATCTTTTGCAATTTCTCAGTGCATTTTTTCATGTACTTCATCATAGTGCTACCAATTTCCTTTTTTATATCAAATAATTTTATTTTCAGCATGTTGTCCTTTTTTGGACATTATGGGCTTCCACTGTATGCACTTCTTATTATGTAGACAGGCTGAGATAAAGTGCCATTCTAGTGTATATTTTTGGGGGGATTTTGCACATCCTATTGTGTCTTTTGTACTTGCAGTATGATATAAAGTGCCATGGGGTTGTTGTTGTTTTCCTTTGGTTTGTCATCACACCTTTTGTCAAGTGAGTGTACCTTCCACGACAGTAGTGAATCCTAGTGATTCTTGCCTCATGCATGTGTGCCTTAGCTTGCACACCTTTTTATTTGTAGGTTGTTTCTCTTACATGCACTTCTTGGTTTCACACAGTTTTAGTGTACTTGTCTTGGCTCTCCCTTTTTTAGCATTATGGGGGGGGGGGGGGTTTCTACTGTTGGTGCTAATACTTCCTTAGTTTCATGGTTTGAGTGATCTATGTATCTAGTTCTTGTTCCTATGTACTTTTAGATGCAGCTTACATCAACAGATGGTTACATGCATTTCAATGAGATGGATCATTTACCACATGGACACTCTTGCATTCTTGTTTCTTGAGGTTGTTCATTTCAACACTATATCAGTCTTCATGTTCAACAGTAGTTTACAACTTCTTCGTGCTTCAATGATGTTCTGCATGTTTCTCTTTTGGGAAATTGTTTTGGTTGGAGGCTTCTCAGTCCTTCAGACCTTGATTTGGAGGCCTTTTTCAGTCCTTCATTCACTTTTCTCTCTTTTGGAGAGAAGTTTTCTCCCATTGTGGTTTTCTCCTTTTCTTCAGTTGTGAGAGATCTTTTGTTTGTACATGGGTACCTCACCAGGCCTTGTTTGTCTAGACCCATCATGCATTCTATTTTTAGGGTTTTTAGCTACTCCCTAAGTTCATCTTAAGGGGGGTGTTAGAGTAATCACGTATTAACTAATGATTAATTAACTAAGTGATTTTTTGTTAACTGAATAGAGCAATTATTAGGGTTGCTCCTATATAGCACTCAACCCTCATTGTATTATCACTTCTGATCTCTCAAACTCTCAACCTTTGAGGACTCTTGTTTTCCTTGAAGATTCTTGAGGTTCTTTTGTAGATTTTTCTTATTGAGGAATATTGCACATATTGTTTGCAGATCTCTTGCGTGGAAGGTGTCTTTGTTTGTTGTTTGATCCCATGGTTCGTGTTTTTCACAATTCTAATAGAGGGTTGAGGTTGTAAGGTGTAGGATTTAGGGTTTAAGGGTTGATGGTTAAGGGTTTAGGGTGTAAGGGTTGAGGATTGAGGGATTAGGGTTGAGGGTTTAAAGGTTGAGAGTTTAAGGGATAAGGGTTTAAGGGTTGAGGGTTTAGGGTTTAAGGGATTAGGGTTGAGGGTTGAGGGTTGAGGGATTAGGTTTTAAGGTATAGGGTTGAGGTTTGAGGGTTTAGGGATAGATTTTAGGGTTGAGGGTTGAGGGATTAGGGTTTAAGGGTTGAGGGTGTAAGAGTTTAGGGTTTAAGGGTTAAGGGTTGAGGGTTTAAGGGGTTAAGGTTTAAGGGTTGAGGGTTAAGAGATTAGGATTTAAGGTATAGAGTTGAGGGTTGAGGGTTTAGGGATAGGGTTTAGGGTTTGAGGGTTGAGGGATTAGGGTTGAGGGTTGAGGGTTTAAGGGTTGAAGGTTTAGAGATTAGGGTTGAGGTTTTAGGGTTTAGGGTTGAGGGTTTAAGGGTTTAAGGTTTTAGGGGATTAGGGTTGAGGGTTGAGTGATTAGGGTTTAAGGTTTAAGATTTAGGGTTGAGGCTTTAGGGATAAGGTTTAGGGTTTAAGGTTTAAGATTTGAGGGTTTAAGGATAGGGTTTAGGTTTTAAGGTTGAGGGTTGAGGCTTTAGGATAGGGTTTAATGTTTAAGAATTGAGGGTTGAGGGTTGGGGGATTATGGTTTAAGGGTTGAGGGTTTAAGGGTTTAAGGGTATTAGGGTTGAGGGTTTAATGTATGGGGTAGAGGGTTGAGGGTATAAGACATATGGTATAGGGTATATAGTGTTAAGTGTTGAGGGTTTAGGGTTTAAGGTATAGGGTTGACAGTTAAGGGTTGAGGGTTGAGGGTTGAGGGATTAGGGTTTAAGGTATAAGGTTGAGGGTTGAGGGATAAGGTTTAGGGTTTAAGGGTTGAGGGTTGAGGGTTTAAGGATAGGGTTTAGGGTTGAGAGTTGAGGGATTAGAATTTAAGGGATGAAGGTTTTAGGGTTTTAGGGTTGAGGGTTGAGGGTATACGACATACGGTGAAGGGATAGGGTATAGGGTATAGTGTTAAGTGTTGAGGGTTTACGGTTTAAGGGATTATTTTTGAGGGTTGAGGGATTAGGGTTTAAGGGTTGAGGGTTGAGGGATTAGTGTTTAAGGTATAGGGTTGAGCGTTGAGGGTTTAGGTATAGGGTTTAGGGTTTAAGGTTTAAGGGTTGAGGGTTGAGGGTTTAAGGTTTTAGGGCTTAAGGTTTTAAGGGTTGAGGGTATATGATTGAGGGTTGAGGGTATAAGGCATAGGGTGTAGGGTATAGGGTATAGTGTTAATTTTTGAGGGTATAGGGTTTAGGGGATTATTGTTGAGGATTGAGGGATTAGGTTTATAAGTTTATGGGTTGAGGGATCAGGGTTTAAGGTATAGGGTTGAGGGTTGATGGTTTAGGGTTTAAGGTTTAAGGGTGAGGGTTGAGGGTTGAGAGTTTAGGGTTTACGGATTAGGGTTTAAGGGTTGAGGGTTTAAGGGTTAAGGGTTTAGGTTTTAATGGTTGAGGGTTTAAGGGATTGGGGTTTAAGGGTTGAGGGATAAGAGATTAGGGTTTAAGGTATAGGGTTGAGGGATTAGGGTTGAGGGTTTAATATATAGGGTAGAGGGTTCAGGGTTCAGGGTTTAGGGTATAGGGTTGAGGGATTAGGGTTGAGGGTTTAATGTATAGAGTAGAGGATTGAGGGTTGATGGATTGGGGTTTAAGGTTTTAGGGTTTAAGGATTGAGGGATTATAGTCAAGGGTTGAGGGTTTCATGTTTATAAACCTCTATCAGGGCTCACGAGAATTCCATGTGTCATCTCCAAAGTCTCTACATGCATGAAAATTGAAATAAAGAACATATGTAGGTCCAAGATGACCAAAAAAGCACCCTATCAAACATGCAATAACATGCACCAACATGCAACAAAATGCAACCACATGCAATGCGTCCAACTTAATATTTTATATAAATATTAAGTTTCCTTGACATATTAGGCATCCCACTAAGGAAAATCAATCCACTTAGACCAATTTCTAACTCCCCTTTGACTCTCAGTCACTCTTAGTGACAACTCAATTTCTATTTAACAACATTCCTTTTCGAGTATGAGTCAACTCTTCAAACCAATACCACATGGTATCATGTCACCCCTCCTTGAAGAAAATATAATTCTCAATTCTAGATTTAGCACCTAGGTGACAAATGTCACTCTTTATTGCTTCCCATTCTCCAAGGAAGGGATGTGCTCACAAGTGGGCCCCGCCAAGTGCTAACTTCCAAAGTAGAATGCCACATGTCAACATGGTGCACATTTTAGAGATTTAAACATTCTCCTCTTCCCAAAGGAGTTCCCATGTGACAAGTGTCACATTCTCACACTTTGCACCTTGCGTGTAGGAAGCCAACTAACCATTGGGTCCCACAAAGTGACTTAGCAACTTAGAAACTTATTTTTTGCATTTAATAAATTAAAACAACTTAGGGGAAAATAAATTAACTATTTTAACATGGGAATCTCTAAGGTTGAGACACTTTAATCCTAAAATTCTCCCACTTGTCGAAAACCTTTCAAGAGTCAAAAGAAACACGTGATTTAAACCGCAAAGGGCCAAAAAACAAACAACATCATTACAAACTGTAGACATTGAAAAATGTCTTGAATGATATCATACACTTGAATCGCGTATACTAACATCATTTCCTCATAAAAACCATCATCTTTTCGCTTAATTAATTAAATTTTCCTAGCTATTTAATTAATTACTTCTTTTAGATCTATTAACCTAATTAATATAATCGAGTTAATTCATGCCCTTTCATGCTAACATTTCATCTTATTAAATTAAATACATCAAACTATTTAATTTAAATCCTTAATTTTCCTTATTTAATTAAATAACCCTAAGTTATTTAATTAAATATCATTTCACCTGCCCCCCTTTCATTAAATCATTTTATTTAATGAATATCATCTAATTCCCCCTAATTGCATAATTAACATTATTTTAATTATTCAATTACTAATAAATCTAATTCCCCCCACTTGCAAGGGAATATTCCTCCTTTGCACATTCCTCTAAAAGGAATATTCATTCCCCTTTTGCACATTAAAACTTTGTTTTAATTGTTAAATTTCTATTTTCCCTCACCCATGAGAATATTCCAAAGAATATTCTCTTCCCTGACTCATTTGAAAAAGAAGAATATTCCTTTTCTATAACAAACTTACTTGACTTCTTGTGCAAGTTAACTTATGACCTCTTGTGCAAGTTAAAAGTGTGTTTTTTTGGACAAAGGTGAACCCTTGATTAAATCTCATCATTGATTCTCATCCATGATCCATGCCTCCAACTTCTTCCATCCTTGACCGTTGATTAACCTTTTGATCTCAACCCTCCATTTCTCACTTGCTGTCCTATAAATAGATCACTATTTGGAGACAAATGGATCCATGTTTTTCAGAGCAAACTCATGCTGTTGAAATCACTCACACTCACACTCATATTTAGCATTTATTTAGTATCATTTTAGATTAATTACTTGCATTAATTAGCTTAAGCTTCAATTAATGGCTTCCATGGTAACATAGATGCATTCATGTAGCTTGTTTATTAATTAGGGTTTGAATCTTTTAGCTTAAAATCCATTTATATTACCTTTTCCTTCACACATCTTTATCATCTTAGCATAAAATTATGTTAAAATAGCTTGCATCGGGATCATTTAGCTTTAAATCATGTTTCAACACACATCTCACAATGGTTTCATTAGTTTTATTCAATAAAAATGATTGAAACAAGATTATTATCCCAAGGATTGTGAAAGGGTCACCATTCCACATCAACGTGACACCACTCCCCCAATAGGATAAGTTTCAATGGATTAGAGTATGTGTTTTGAAGCTTTCATAGTTTAACATGCTAGTTTTAATGAATGCGTAGCTTAGTTTTCATTTAAATGATCTCTATTGGATTGACATTTAGTGGCATCAATATACTTCATATCCTCATGGATCAAGTGTAGTCAAACCATACTAATTTGTCGGTCACATTTTGGCACTAGAAGGAGGCCATAACTGATCACATTTGACGAATTTTTCTCTCGAAGTTTATTTTTTTAATTTTTCGCAGATATAGAGATGCTTTTGTAAGGCGTTGTCATATAGCAACACTATTTCCATCTAATACAATGACACCTAATTAATGCACTGGTGCTGATTAAAATAAATGACAATGCTAATAATTTTTAAAGGTATCAAGAATTTGCAAATAGCGACACTCCCAAATGGCGACGATATCGTCGTCACTATCCTTCTGTAGAGCGACGCTAATTTTCACTAGAGCGACACTAATTTTATTTATGGTGACATTCTCATGAATAGCAATGCTCTTCCTTTGGAAAGCAAAAAATAGTGTGATTTTTAGCATGTGATTTAATTTTTATACTTCATCAGATCACTAACATGCCTTTGACTTTGTTCTAGTTTTTAGGCTAAGTGGGTATTGCAAGTTGGACGATAAAATTTGAAGTGAAGAAGCATTCTTGTCTTTAAATATTATACTTGTAACAAGTGTTTCGACACTTTTGGGGAAATTATAACCCATTTATCATGCTTTTCATTTTATGCTTTAGGACCACACTAACTTTGAATTGGGTTTTAAAATGAACGCTCAAATTAGTTAAAATTGAACCCTCACATCATTTTACTTTGGGTTTAAAACTGAACAATACAACTTAACACTTTATTTGGTCCTTAAAATAAACTTACCTTTGTTCTGTGGGTTAAAATTAATGAGTGTTTTCTATGTCTTGTGATTTACATTTTTGTCATTGAATGTGTATGCTCTTCTCTCGCACCATTCGACGATCTTGGGAATCAAAAGCATTCCTTTGAAATTTTGTATAATCACCCACATATTTCAATTTGGATTAAAAATGAACCCCATGCTAGTGTAAGGAAAAGGCATTGTGAATGATCTCTCCTTGTGTCATCTGACTTGGGAGATCAAACAAAAAACATAATTCCTTGCTTTTGTATACCTTTAGAGGCCTACCACCCCGCTTTGAAAGGTGGGAATGACCCAACCAGAAACAAGCTAAAGCCAAGCTCTTTCAAACTGGTATATAAAAATGTGTTTGTGAAAAAATTCATAAGCAACAGGTGCGGATGTGTCATACCGACAAGTGCCACCCTTGGTGTCCACATGACACATCAAAATCCTTTCTTAGGAAGGGACTAAGAGGCCTCTTGATTGAATTAATCTTGAGCTAATCTTGTCACGTGTATGTCCACTTTGTATGAAAGTCCTTACTAAGAACCAATTGTTTAAAATCCAAAAATACCTTTATGCTTGCTAGTGCAGGAACAGTTGTTCCGAAGCCACCCCACATTTTACTATTCATTTTTGAAATAGGAAAATCCTTAGGATCTTTAGATCTTTAGGATTTGAGATTTGGTGGTCCCCAGAACTATGCATGCCATGTAAGGGGGAGCCAGTGTCACCAAATCTCTAGTTGTTCACATTGTCTTAGTGTTTGGAGAAATCCATGCCAGGATTCAGTAAGTAGTATCTTTTGAACCTAGGGTGGTAAATGCCTGAATCAGTTTAATACTTTGCTTGGTTTCAAAACATTGCAAACATTCACAATTTTCTTCAAAATTTCAAACCCTTTGGTCTAAGAATGGATACCCTTTGACAAAACCTTGATATTAATGTTTGTCCTAAGAATTTATTCTTAGAGACTTCTAATTATTTTGGTTTATATCTCAATCCATACTTCCCAAAGTTAACATAGACAACTATGGCTTGAATTTCATCCTTGTCACAAAATTGACCTTGTGAAATTTATGATGTCTTTGACATAGACATTTAGTTTGAACTTAATCAAGACAAGTGTTTGTGGTAAAAGAAACTCACTTAAGCAAGGAAAACTGAAAAATTGAACCCCACATGACCATTTGGAGACCAATCGCTCCCGTTGAACAAACTGACCTTACAACTACTATCATTCAACCAAACTAATATAATTAGTAGTTTGAGAAGCTTCATTTTTGAAACAAAAGAAACACCAACCTAGTGGAGAAACTGTAAGAGAGGGGGACCAACCACGTTCAAGGCCCTAGGTCATGGAGGGCCAAGAGGAAGGCTTCCCTAACTTACCTCAGCTTAATGGGGAGTTAGGAAATGCAAGACGAGAATGATGAAGGCTATAAAGTCCTTCAATCGCTCAATAGACCCAAAATACAAGACGGGGCTAGGCAATCCAGTTTTTGGGTTCAACACTATGCCTCAGGGGGCTCTTTGCTTGAGGATGGAAGCGCGGTCCTGGGACGACAACGTTGCACGTTGGCATCTCTCAAGTGCGTTGGCGTCTGTACAACCAGACAACTAAAGAGACAAGGTCGAACCTAGGAAAACATGCTAACGACCCAGCTAACCACTACTAAATGGCCAAAATAATGCTATTAAGTAAACAAAGTATGCTCTAATATGATAAAGTAAAAATGCAAGAGTTAGGGTGGCAAGAATGATCTCACAAAGAAATTCATTCGCCAGCTAGCTCTCCAAAAGCACATTCATCTACACACAAAGAAGAGGAATTTTTTTGGGTGGTTGTATATGGACCTGCCTTAGTCAGACCCCCATTTAGGTGTTTCCACCTCCACAAACAACCAAGAAAGCTAGTATGATAAAGAAATTAATGTAATGAAGAACACTAAAAACACTATAGAATAGTAAGTGTGCTTACTCTACCGAGTAATAAAGGAGAGGAGTGGGAAGCTTACCACCTCCAGCAAGAGAACTCAAGACTAATGGAGGATAGAATGAGAGTATTTGAGCCTTTGCTGCAATGGTGTTGTCCCACACTTGCTCTACTGAAGTGATGGAGTGAAGTTGTTGCTGCTAAGGAGTGCAAAAGTGCTACTAGAAATGCTTGGAATGCTTGGAGTGAGTGCAAAAGAGCATGTAGAAGTTAATTTGAAATCTTAGAAGAAGTTGAAATGCATGTGGAAGGAGGGGATTTGAAGGAGAGATGAATAAAATGACCATATTCAGGTCAGTCAGCCAAAGGTGGCGTTACAAGCCGTCTGCCAATGAGAAGTGTGTGTGTGTGTGCGTGTATGTATGCATGCATGTATGCATGTAGTATATAAATGAATTTCCATCAACCCCCTACTATATCAGACCATGTGAAGAATGCATGAGAAGAAAAATAAAATATAAAAAATTGGGTCAACATGGAAGGGAAGCCTAAATGCCCCCAACACTTTGCATCATCCCCAATTTATCAAAAAATAAGCACAAACACAGAAGAATGATGATACAAATAGAGGAAGGTTTACGACACATAAACTATGCTTGTATCCAAGCACCAATAGGGGTGACAAGGGTCATCCAAGCACACATAGCACGATCACGGGGAAACACACACACACACACGAGATCAAGAAGAGGCCTCCTCCTAACACTGATCAACCAAGAGGTCATCCACTTCCCACTTTAGGTCATCGTAGGGGGAAGGAGGACAAGCATACATTGGTGGGATGTTAAGAGGAGGAGCATCCAACCCTCCTGCAACAAGGGCTAAGGAAGAATCCCCCACAAGGTCTTCTTCGCCGAGCTCTTGTGGAGCTAGGGTCAACAATTTCGTGAAGATCATTGACAAGGCCGAAACTTCATCCACAAAGTTAAACATGCACCCTACAAGAGCATCGTGTTTAACATCAGTGGATGGGGCAGGGTGCACCTGAGATTCACTGCTAGGCTCGCCAAATGACTTGGGAGCGGTGATGAACTCTAGGGAAGCTGAGACTGTTTCCGTCACTAGGACAAAACAGGTCAGTCGGGGCCACCCTATGAAGAAGGTGGCCTCCTCTTATGTCCTTCACTGCTAGAAGGACCACTCTCCACCTTTTTCTTCGTCGAAGGAGAGGAACTCCCCATAGATGAGGCTAGAGGTGCAGAGGAAGAGGAGGAAAGAACCACAGTGGGTACAACCGAGGTATTAGTCATATCCATGAGCTTCAGGAAAGGCTGGATATCCAAAATGAACATCAACAAAGGTGACTCCATCGAAGGAGCGATGAACA
>VDFB02292948.1:0-76562 GCA_007258455.2 Sequoia sempervirens | reverse complement strand
AGGTGTTCCCACAAAACCTCCAATGTTAGCCTATTCAACATCTAAAATCAGATATTAGAATAGAATTCATATAGCTATGTTATTCACATGTAATAAATTTATAATTATTTACTAGTTACATAGCTCAGCAGTAGATGCAATGGAGTAATAAATAGGTGGAGGGTTGATGTATCTAGTATCAACATTATGACCCTAAAATTTTATTACAATCATTAAACTAAATTAGTTAATCTTGCATTTCAAAAATGAAATTAAATAAATTAAATTCAATGAGCATGCTAACATTTACCTGAGTATCAATGTCGAAAGCCTCATTCAAAATGGCAGTTGCCATCGCCATCTTCGTAGCTCCAGACGTATCCTGCACACTAGCCTCCTGAGTGTCTGTGGGATCATATGTACAAGTCAACCCGCAAACCTAACAAGAATGGGGTGGAAGCCTACCCCTCGAAGACTCCCTTGGATGGAATTGTACTACAGGACTGGCATGCTAGATGATACTCTGGTTCAAAGAGTTGATAGACTACAAAGTGTCCACCTCAACACTCTCGTTCACGACAAAAGGGATAACGACGTGTTCATGAGCCAGCCTAGCGAGAGCTCATCTTGCTTGCTGCTAAGGATCCAATTGTGCACTAGGTCTATCCTATGCTGACCCCCCACCTCTCCCCTAAAATTCCCTCATATCAAAATATTTGGGGATTTTATTGAGGATGAACTCATAGTAGAGTTTCCTCAAGAAATATTGGGGGACTTCGCAATTATTGCATGGTGAATAGTCAAAAACCATGTACCACCTATCCCAAAAATAATTCCTAATCCCTTGGTGGTGGCACCAATAGATAGGAAACCTCTTGAAATTAAGGTCAAGATTTTGATTTGTGTGTGGGTCAGTGAATAGTGAGCACAAATCATATTTTGTAATTTTTTCATCTTTTTACTTCTTTATATGATAATTTATCTATGTAAAAATTCCTAGCCGCCTGCCTCCTATCTACCCTAGAAACACTTAATTGTTTGTTGATTGCATCTACATGTTTTAACATCTCTTGAAGTGAACTCACAAGTGTTCTTATTTCCATGGTTGAACTTATTGGATTGTTCAACCTCGTGATTAACTCCTCAATCTATTTTTATAGTTTTTAATTACCCCCATTAAATTTTGTTGGGTGCCAAGAGGATGTTGAGGAACGGGTGGAGGAGATTATTGTTGTGGTTGTTGAGGATTTTGTTCGGGTGTTTGTTGTTGTGGTTGTTCAATATTTTGAGGAAGGTTTTCAGATTCATTAACATTTCCTACAAATTAAACAAATGAATATCAAAAACAACCTAAAATTACCTATTTAACAACAAATTAAAAAAAAAAAAACAATGCGTACTTGTTTGACCTCCTCGTCGACATGGCAGAATCTTGGCAATGAAATTGCAACAAATCGATGAAGAAATTAAAAGTCAAGCTCCTTCCAAAATGTGAGCATGCAAATGCAAGGTTTCTTGGTCGCGGGCAGCAAAAAACACAGTGAGAATAAAATGTAGTTGTAACTTGCTTCTTCTTTTTTTTTGTTTTAATGAGCTATAATGTGCTCACGTTATAATGTGAATGTGTTGTAGGATCGATGTGACCAAGACTTTGGCTCAATCACACCAAGCCATAACACGAATGTGTTATAGCCTATCAAATTATTTTTGAAAATTTGGCCACTTTTGGCCCCCCATCTTTTTGCACCCACCCATCTTATCAATAAAGAACATGCATATCCAAGAACTCCCACTGCATAGGTAATGTAAAATCTAAAAATAGATCAAGACATGCTAATTCTACCAATAGCACTCACATAGAGGATATGGCTAACTCCTCTAACACATGATCTTAAGAAAAAATACAATGATATGCATGAAACATCTCTCACTACCAATATCCAAATAAATCTCCCAAGTCCTATAAGCTGTTTAGAAATATATTAGGGACATACCAAACTATTGTCAACAACAATGAAACATAAATAATAGCACTTGACTCCATACAAACCTCAAATTCATAGACATAAGAACCTTCAAGAAGGAGAGAACTTTCAAATCAATCCATGTCCTTGTATCAACACTTATCATGTGTCAATCTTTGTAAACAAAAATATCCTCAAACATTTCCAAACTAAAAGGATACCAACATCTAACCATTCAAAAGAAATTGAAAACATGAAAAAAAATGTAAACCCCTCATACCAAAGGTAGATCAAACAAACTAATTATTCCCACAACAAAGTGAATATTCCCAAAGCCACAAACTATTTATTGTACCTCTTCAATGAATTCCTTAGAACTAGTTCCATAGTTCAAGGCCAAAACAAGGATAACAAAGAAAATCTATAAAACCATGCATCTACTTTCAACTATCCTTTAGAACTCAAAAATCCCAATACTAATGTATATGATAAGACAAGATACAAATTAAAAATACATCTAATAAATAGGTGGGAAACACCTCTCAAATCATTCACGTATTGAGTAGACCAAGAGTGGGATATAATTTCCTATGCATACAACAATAAGTAATAAAATACTATAATAAAGGGAAACCTTCTCATCAAGTCCATAATGGATTCATGTACATATCCAAGTGTAGGCTCCTCATTTTTATTAAAAAAATCCATAACAAATGTCCACTCCAACACATATCTATAAGTACAAGAGATATCCAACCTCACCCATGTCTCTCTAATATTTTGGAGCATCCACCAATCAATCCATGACAATTTAAAATGCAACTTGAAAAATCACGAAGCTCCAAGAAAATCATTAATATTCAAAACCAAAGAGAAGTCACTAGACCACTATCAAAGATCCAACTATAGAATCAGGAACATACCATGACATCATGATCTAACATCTTCTCAAAATAAAATCATATGCTTCGGTGAATATATCTTTCTCCCAAGAGTACCTGTATCATTTTAAAACTCTAACTCATGATCATTAGTACATCATAACACAATACCATCCATCCTCTAAACCAATAATCATCTTGTGTCGCCAAAAAATGTATAGTTAACATTTTTATGCTCACTTGAGTCTTTCTAGTGGACTTTGGCTTAACTTTGCCTACATTTAATGTTGTAATTTGGTCAACACGTTCACATTAGGTCTTGGACCCTTGTGAATCATTAAGACTTCTAGAATGGCTTGTAAAGGTGTTGTGAAGTGTTGTAACCCACTTTCACACTTTTCTAGGATCCTTTCATCATAATTCACTTAAATAAACTTTTGTTATCACTTACCAAGTCTTATTTCAAAGTGTTGTAAAGTGTTGTAACCCACTTTCACGCTTTTCTAGACTTGTCTTGACTAATTCAACCCTTGCTCATGTTTAAATGACCCCTTAATGCACTTTCTGGTCGTTTTTAAGTGTGTTTTTGAGGATATCCCCATTGGAAAACATTTAATGCCCCGTAATTCCTAACACCCAATTAATTTGCTTAAGTGGGACTAAGTCGCCAATAGGGGCGACTTAGTCCTTTTTGGCACAAAACTCAAAATAATTTTAAATTTCTAGCGGGATTTTATCCTCTAACCCTTGAGGTCAGCCTATGATGTGTTACTTTGGGGAAATTTTAGTAAAATCAACTATAAATAAGGGTTTTTCTCCTCATTTTACATCTCCTATCTCCAAATCTCATACAATCTCTTTCAATCATTAACCATTCAATCTTACAAGCATTCAAGCAATCAAGCATTATCAAGTCAATCCATTGGAGCACTTCATTGCATATCTTCAGATTTCCAACATCAAAGTTGTGGTAAGTTTATGACATTTGCATGTTATCTAGTTATCATTCTCTTTTCATGTCATTTCATTGTTTAGGGTTTGATTACCAAAGTGGGGTTTGACCAAGGCAAACCCCTATTCTCTAACCCTCAACCATTTTTCCCCTTTTACATGTGTGTTTGCAAACTTTTGTATGCAGATTTGTCAAGCAAATCGCTGTTGAAAAGTGATCAAGAAGTCTTCAAATTCAATCAAGTCAACACAATCCTAATTCAAGCATGGAGAGACTTTTTACCCCGTTTTATGCACAACCAAGTGCGAACACCTATCAAGAAAGTAAGTACAAACCTAAGGCTACAAGATTATGTCCCCAATTTCCCAAGATCTACAGGAGGACTAAGTCGCAACTACTGGAAAATTAGTCTCGCTTCTAAGCCTGAAAAGTGATCTTGATAATTTTGGACACCCATTTGGCAGATTCCTATTTCGGCAAAGTTTCTCGAAACTAGGACTAAGTTTCCCAACCTAGCGTAAGTGCCCCAGTCAACATTTTCAATCAAAATTTCAAGATTCCGAAATCTCCCAACATCAAGTTCTAGATTCTAGGTGCACCTCTCTAATTTTGTTTTGTTCCTTCATCATTTACTTGCATTTTTTTAGGCTTTTTTGCATATCATAGTGTGTTTTCCAACACTTTGCACTTCTTAGGTTTTGCATCATTAAATCATTTTAATTTCAGATTAGTGCATTAGTACATCATAATTAGGAATAATCATTTACATTAACTTTGATTGTAAACCTTTGCATTTTGGACCCCATTCAACCTCCCTTTCTTCTTTTAGGTGAAAAACCCTAGAAGGAGCAAAGCATTATGTGGCCAATCCAAAATCATTGTTTACATTTTGGTGAACCTAAATTTTGAACATATTCCTTTATGATTTTAATTGCATCCTAGGTTTCATTTGCATTTCATATTGCATTGGTTAAATTACATCCTAGGGTTTTCAAAATTGCATTAGTGAAAAGCTCAACTAGGTTGCATTTTTGCATTAAAAATCACAAAAAAATTACATTTACATACTGTAGTTGCATTGTGCATCTGAAAGACATAGAATTGCATTTAAAAATTCTGAAAAACTGCAAAAAAATCATCAATAGGACTAAATCGTCACACTGGACGACTTAGTCCTCCTGCATATTTTGCATTAAATTTTCTGGTATTTTTTGGGTATTTTCTGTACTTATGTTTTCTAGTATTGCATTTCTTTTTTAGTTTACAGAATTTCTCATATTTTCATTTTATTTTTCCTATATTGCATTGCATTTGCAACCACCCCATCTCTTGTGGCATTTGTATGAGTGTTTGGTGCCCTATTGATAATACTTTAGTGAGACAAAGTTCCCAACTCATGGCATCCCACGATAACACACTCATTGAGGACCTTGGGTTGTCTCGAACTTCTACTCCTAGTATAGACAATGGTGCATTAGGCATGGATACTACCACTAGTACCCCTTTACCTCCACATACAATGCATGTTAACACAAACCTTAAACCCCTCCTGCAAGACTTGAGTCATTAACATTCATGAGGATCTAGCACATTTGCAGCATAACTTGTGTCTTGAAAATGTTTCAACCACTACAATTCCTACTATAGATAACATCCATCGAATGCTTGAAAGTAATAAGGGCTTAGATGTTATGAAACAAATTGTTGAGATATACCAAAAACATACATCTAACACATTTCAACTCATAAGCACTATGGTTAGCCAAGGAGGAGTTCACATTCCTCCTCCAACTATAGCATCCATACCTACCTATACCACTCCTAAAGTTACAGCGACCATGCAACAAGTTAGTCAGGTGACTCCTTTCGCTATTCCAACTAGCATTCCTAATTCTTTTGTGGCATCAAATTTTCCATTCTCCACCACATTCACCCTTCTTAGTGTCCCCTTCACTTGTCCTAACACTACATACACTCCATCACCCTTCTCTTTTCCACCTCACACCACATACACCAACCCTATTATTACACAACTCTTCCAAACCATTTCCTCCATGCAACAAAAAATATCCACCAGGGTGATCCCACAATACTGGTTTACAATTTTTGGCCAAATTGGACATTGAACTGATTTTTTCTAACTAAATCTTCACTTTCGGGCACCTATAGTAGCTAAACCGTGAGGAATATGAAGACGATGAAAACTAGTGATTTGTGACATTTTGTCTGTAGATTCTAAATATATTTTTTTCAAAAATTTTGGAATCATATTCTACTTTTTTTTTTGTCTCCTTCGAAAACTAGTTTTTTTTCAATAAACACCATTTTTAAGGAGTGACGCTCATAGTATAACACATGAATTTTTTTTCATGAAGGATAAAATTCTAATTTTTTTGAATTTAGATTTGTAACTATGATATCTAGTGCTTCCAATTGGTTTCACAGTGTTTAATTGAATATTCTTTCATTAATCAAGTTTCGAAGTCAAACCAATTATAATTCAGACATAGGCGAACCGTATAACACAACTTTTTTTGTATGTATCGAAATTCAATTTATTTATTTTTTCAGATCAAGGACTTCAATATTTGGTGCACTCATATTTTTTAGAATTTATTTTTGATAATCTTCTATTTTTCCACATGTGTAGAACAGAGATCTTGATTTTCAATTAAAAATCTACATTCACAAGAAATTAAAAATAAATATAATAATAAAATTAAATTTATTTAAAATTATACTTTTTGGGAAGCTTATAATAAGGACTACATACTTAAAAAAAAAAAAAAAAAAATTTAAAATGAATTCCATTTGATCCCAAAAGGTAAATCAAAAGTGGTTTTTATCAACATTTTGATTGGTGTAAAGGAGACTCTGTTATAGGTATGGTTTAAAACTAGCGGGGTTCTATCCAAGGGGGTTTAATATAAGGTAATTTCATCAAACCCTCTTCAATTGCAATGCTTTAAATGGAAATTTTTAAGGCTTAAATCATTATATTTTCTAAAAATATGTGATTTCAACAAAAATTAGAATCTCTCAGAAATTGTAAACTAGCTTTGTGGGATCACCAACCATTAACCAAAACCAAACTGCACCACCCATTTACTATGTCCGTAGTAGCCTATTATCTTTATACATCTTAAGAACCCTGATACCACAAGGAATTGAGATGCCTAGGTTTGATAAGTACAAAGGCAAAGGAGATCCTACTAATCATGCTAATGCCTATACAGCCTTATGCAATGATTTTACATCCTTGATCATAAACTAGTTCCTCATACCTTAAAAGACACTTCCTTGGAGTGGTTTTCAAACTTACCTAATCATTCAATAAGATCATTTAATTAGCTTGTTGATGCCTTTATAATTCATTTCCAAGTCCATATGACTCCCAAAAAGACAATGGTTGATTTAATGAGATGTAAACAAAATGTGGATGAAAAAGTAACGAATTTCATTTCCCACTATTAGTCATTGTATGCTCAAGTAGATGTCAAGGTTCTTGATGCACAACTCCAAAATATGTTTATCAAAAACTTACAAAGTCATATTCAGGACAAATTGACCATGAGGAATTTTTTGTCTTTCCTGCATTTATGCACAACCCTTTGTGATTATCACAATTTGGTTAGTAGTCGTGATGCAAAATCCACTTCTAGCTAAGCTAAGAAGAATGAATAAACCAACCAAAATAACTCACAAAAATTTAGAAATCCAAACAAAGGGTTTTTACACTTCAACCCCCCACCTCAACAACCACCTCAACCTGTCAACAACCAAGTAGCAATTGTTAAAGTTGCAATCCCTTACAATTATGGGGATCCTAAATGACAGTTTACACCATTACCTGATTCCCTTCATAACACCATGAACCAACTTATACAGCAACAAATTATTTCTTTACCCTATTAAACCCTTAGATACAACCAAACCATTGCCTCCAACCTTCCAACCCAATGCTTATTGTCATTTTCATAGACAAAATGGACATGACACATAACAATGTAAGCGTCTTAAACACATAGTACAAGACCTCATTAATTTTGGTCGTCTATCTATTTCAAATTTTAATGCAAAAGGAAATACATTCGTTGCTCCACCCGACCAAAATTTGCAATTTTTTACCAATCCCATGCCTAAACATAACGTGTCATTTGTCAAGGTCAGCAAAACTTAAAACAATGATGTGATGATTGTTCATAAAGAGACTAAACATACTAATATTACTCCACATACACCCCCTATTACTCCTATGGATGAAATGGTAGGAGTGATAGATGTCATCCCTCATAAGGGCCCAACGAAGAAAAATATTGATATTACTTTCAATTCTAAATATATTCTTTCAAATCTTCCCAATGGTCCTCTTTACATAGCCGGACACATTTATGATAAATCCACTAATGGGATACTCATATATCCTGCCTATGGTGAGAATTTGATCACGAAAGAATTTTTGGTCTTACATGATCTTTATCAAGATAACTATGACAAACCAAGAGCATGGATAAAAACACATAATGGTTTTGTGTGCCCTATGATCGGATCGATCCTTCAAGTCCATTACAAATAGGACCTAATAAATTGGATGTTAGATTCTCTATCATTCCACAATTAGATTAGTTTCATCTACAACTAGGCCAACCATGGCTTTGCTCGATGAAAGTTGTTCCTTCTGTCCTACACAAATGTTTAAAGTTTTTGCATGACAATGACATATTTACTGTTAATCATAGTGGCTTTAACTCCTTATCTTCTAAAGGAAATTTTACCTTAGAAGCCTTTTGGATAGAGCCCATGGAGCCTATCACACCTCATAAATATTTTTTTTTCATTGCTTATCAAAAGTTTAAAGCGAAGAAAATTGCCAAGTTGTCCCTCTGCAACCAATCCCAATTCGCTTCCAACATTCCCATCCTTGATGAGACAATGCTTCAACCTGACTCTAAACCTAAATAAACAGTGTAACCTAATGAGAAACCAACAATAAACACTTCACCTTCATCGTTTAAATTTCCAAGAGATAACGAAACCAACCCCATCATGCCACCTCGCATTAAACAAGTTTATAAAGAAAAAGAGAAAGTGATTGACCCATCACCTTTGGTTCCTTTCGTTCCTCCCCCTTTAGAAGAAAAGGACCCTATGTTGGATCAACCCACTCTTACACCCATACAACTTCAAAATAGGATCAAATGAAACCGTGGTGCTAGGGAGCGTAGACGTCGACATCGTCTCCTTGCTCGTCAAATGCAAACCGACAACAACAAAGAAAATCAACCAATGCCTTTGATAAAAGCAATAAATAATGACCCTCCTCCTGAATCACAATAAAATGACCACATCCAACAACTGCAACTCTTGATACACCCCTCATTACAAATTACCATCCATCCCCCCGTCGTGATTAATCTAGATGATGATGATGAGGAAATCTCTAAAATAGATGAAGAGGTGCATAATGATCTGAATTCTCTATTTTCCTCTTCCATGAGCTTAAAAGATAAATCTTCTACACCAAGTGAAGAACCTGGTACTTCCCCTAGTTTGACACTTGCAATTCTTCCTTTGGACAATAAACCTCCCTCGCAATACACTAAACATGATTGGGAGGCGGATGACCTGTTAGATGGTTGAATTGCATTCGCCTTGCTAGTCTTTTGCATTTTTATTTTATTTTCTTTTTCTTCTTTTGCATGTGTGTATCGTGTTCCCCCGTGATGTGACGTTTTATTTTCTCCCTCTCTTGTGCACTTCCTCTATATGTACCTCTATTCTTCTATATGTCATACATTGTTTTTTTCACTTCTATTTTGTGTTTTCCTTTTGGGGATGACGCAACGCATTGAGACTGTAATGTCTATTCCATGTTGACCCAAAAGGTCCTTTAAGCTTTTGTTTTGTGTTTCTTCTTTTGGGGATGATGCAAGGCATTGAGACCGCAATGTCTCTTCCATGTTGACCCAAACCGTCCCTTTTCCTTTGTCTTTTGTTTTGTGTTTTCCTTTTGGGGATGAAGCAAAGCGTTGAGACTACAATGTCTCTTCAATGTTGACCCAAAAGGTCATTTTCACTTTGTTTTGTGTTTCTCCTTTTGGGGATGACACAAAGCATTGAGACCGCAATGTCTCTTCCATGTTGACCCAAATGGTCCCTTTTCCTTTGTCTTTTTTTTGTGTTTCTCCTTTTAGGGATGATGCAAGGCATTTTTGTTTTGTGTTTCTCCTTTTAGGGATGACACAAGGCATTGAGACCGAAATGTCTCCTTCATGTTGACCCAAAATCTTTTCCTTTTCTTTTGTCTTTTCATTTTCTTTTCACTTATGTTTTCCTTTTGGGGACGATGCAAAGTGTTGAGACCACAGTGTCTCTTCTATGTTGACCCAAAATGGAATTTATTTTTCTTTTGTTTTCACTCTCTTTGTGTCTTTCTTCCAGTTCTATGTGTATTTGGGGAATGATGACAGTTCTGACCTCTTTAATAAAAACATTGTAGCAACGAGCATACTGACCCAAAATTCATAGATCCCTTATGTGTTTGGTTTTTTCCTTTTCGGGGAAACCCCTCTTTCTTTTTTTCATTTTTCCTTCACATGACACAGCCTTACTTGGAAACATATGACTTGGCATAGAGGCTTTCCAAGATGGCTTTCATGTCTTATTTCTTTATACATTTTTCATTTTGTTACTTTAAAGTAATTGCTCACAGAACAGTGTGTAGCAATCCCTTTAAAGTGGGGGCATACAATGGAATTATTCATGTGCATTTTTCTTTTTCTTGGTTCTTAGTGTAGCCTTGTCACTTTATACGATGTTTTGGTCACTTTATGGATGACATTGGGTATGATGTCCTTCATAGGCATGATCTATCTTAGCATATTACATTCCTCTTGGTGGTCTGATGCGGCACGCTACATCCCCTAAGTTGTGAATATTCAATTCTTTGATGGTCCTCTCTTGGAGACATTAGACACAATGTTCCCTAAGTGATAGACCTCGCATGAAATAGACAAGACTCATTTGCACACCTTTTGCATTTACATGGCCACCTTACATAACACAGTTTGCATGCCTGTGGTGCCTTCACATTTGTTCATGAGTTCTAAGCATACAAATCTTTGATTGTCTCATGAAGAATGAATGACATTATCTTTTTGGTGCCTTATTAAAGTTATCAAGAGGTATAACTTTGATATGGTCGAGCAGGAAACCCATTCTGAGGCACAACTTTCCCCATAGCCATCTTTTGGGATTTCTCACTCCACAGAAAACCAGAAGTCTCATGGCCCCAAAGTGAGTATACTTGGGCTTTCTCACCCCACGGACAACCAGAAGTCTCGTGGCCCCAAAGTGAGTATACTTGGGCTTTCTCACCCCACAGACAACTAGAAGTCACATGGCCCCAAAGTGAGTATACTTGGGCTTTCTCACCCCATGGACAACCAAAATTTTTGTGGCCCCAAATTGAGTATACTTGGGCCTTCTCACCTAGCGGACAGCCATAAGTTCCATCACCTCAAAGTGAGTACACATTTCTTATTTCAAACAATCAGCCTAGATATAATCCACAACGAGCTAGACAGATGATCAAAGTTTTCATTCCTTTTCATCATCATGTGTGTTCCTTTGTGCTTATGTTTAGTTTTCCATGAGATTGTGATCTTGGGGGCTTGATCATCCCTCTTGATTATTGTTGTTTCATCTTACCAGCATGAGTGCATTTGGATCCCTCGATGTGCATGTTGGGATACTTTAGTGAGAGTTTGAAGCAAGTTCATCCTCTCACTAAAGTGGGCGCTTAATGTGTCGTGAAAAAATGTATAGTTGACATTTTTATGCTCACTTGAGTCTTTCTAGTGGACTTTGGCTTGAATTTTCCTAGATTTCATGTTGTAATGTGGTCAACACATTCACATTAGGTCTTAGACCCTTGTGAATCATTAAGACTTATAGGATGGCTTGTAAAGGTGTTGTCAAGTGTTGTAACCCACTTCACACTTTTCTAGGATCCTTTCATCATAATTCACTTAAATAATTTTTTTTATCACTTACTAAGTCTTATTTCAAAGTGTTGTAAAGTGTTGTAACCCACTTTCACACTTTTCTAGACTTGTCTTCACTAATTCAACCCTTTCTCATGTTTAAATGACCCCTTAATGCACTTTCTAATCATTTTTAAGTGTGTTTTTGAGGATATCCCCATTGGAGAACATTTAATGCCCCATAATTTCTGACACCCACTTAATTTACTTAAGTAGGACTAAGTTGCCAATAGGGATGACTTAGTCCTTTTTGGCACATAACTCAAAATAATTTTAAATTTCTAGCGAGATTTTGTCCTCCAACCCTTGAGGTCGGCCTGTGATGTGTTACTTTCAAGAAATTTTAGTAAAATCAAGCATAAATAAGGGTTTGTCTCCTCATTTTACATCTCCTATCTCCCAATATCATACAATCTCTTGCACTCATTAAGCAATCAATCTTACAAGCATTCAAGCAATCAAGCATTATCAAGTCAATCCATTGGAGCACTTCATTGCATATCTTCAAATTTTTAACATCAAAGGTGTGGTAAGTTTATGAAATTTGCACGTTATCTATTTATCATTCTATTTTCATGTCATTTCATTATTTAGGGTTTGATTACCAAAGTGGAGTTTGACCAAGGAAAACCCCTATTCTTTAACCCTCAATATTTTTTCCCCTTTTGCATGTGTCTTTGCAAAATTTTGTATGCAAATTTGTCAAGAAAATAGGTGCTGAAAAGTGATCAAGAAGTCTTCAAAGTCAACCAAGTCAACACAATCCTAATTCAAGCTTGGAGAGAATTTTTACCCCGTTTTATGCAAAATCAAGTCTGGACACCTGTCAGGAAAGCAAGTACAAACCTTAGGCTACAAAATTTTGTCCTGAATTTCTCGAGGTCTGTAGGAGGACTAAGTCACCACTACTGGTGGATTAGTCTCGCTTACAGGCCTAAAAAGTGATCTTGATAATTTTGGACACCCATTTGGCAGATTCTTGTTCCAGCAAAGTTTCTTAAAACTGGGACTAAGTCGCCTAGCTTGGTGTAAGTGTCCCAGTCAACATTTTTGGTCAAAATTTTAGGATTTTAAAATCTCCCAACATCAAGTTTTAGATTCTAGGTGCATCTCTCTAATTTTGTTATGTTATTTCATCATTTACTTGCATTTTTTAAGCATTTCTGCATATCATAGTGTGTTTTCCAGCACTTTGCACTTCTTAGGTTTAACATCATTAAATCATTTTAATTTCAAATCAGTGCATTAGTACATCATAATTAGGAATAATGAATCTCATTTACATTAACTTTGAGTGTAAACCTTTGCATTTTGGACCCCATTCAATCCCCCTTTCTTCTTTTAGGTGAAAAACCCTAGAAGGAGCAAAGCATTGCGTGGCCAATCCAAAATAATTGTTTACACATCTTTCAAAATTTTAAAGTCATAAATTTGACATCTCACCAAAGACTCCAAGAGTCCTAGACATGGTAAGCCAAAGTGTCAAAATCTCTTCAAATAATATGAAAATCGGGAATCTTCTATCAATAGAACCAAATATGTTGATGAAGCCTCATTAAAACCTAAGAGTAGAATCCAAGAGCTTCTTATGACACCAATCAACCATTGTAAGAGATCATTCGTCTTCTAATCAAAGCTTATCCATTATTGACTATACACTAGAAAAACAACCTTGAACCAAGATCTTGAAATTGAAGTGCAAAAAATGATTGAAGTATAATGACACAAGAAAATGCATAAGACATAAAATTTTACCTCAAATATCCTTCATTCTCATTGATTAAGCTAGAATAGGATGCACCCAAAAACCTATTGATATGCTCAAATAATTAAGCTAAAATGTGGATTGTGATAATGAGATGGAAGAGCAGTAGCATAAGGTTACTATCATTTAGAATAAACTTTCTTTCTATTCTTTTCATTGGTTATGGCCCTTCAAGGGGCTTATCATACATATAAAGTAAAAACACCTTGGCTTGCAACAATCTTGTAAAGTAGCTAGTTTAAGCTAAAATATCAAACATTCTCATACAAAATCTAATTAATGCTAGATAAACTTAGGCTTGTTATAGATTTTTTTTAATTGACAATCTAATATGACATCTTCAGATAATGTTGGCTTCCAAAACTTGAAATGACTATTTACTACGCATGTTCTATTTCAAGAAAAATTAAGTTGGAATTTTGTCAATCTTGAACCTGCAAACATTTTATACCAGGACACAATAATAGAGATTTGTATGTTAACCATTTGGTTTGTTGTGCATCTTTTTGTTGTGAGCTATGCATATTGAAATAACATAAATTTGGGGCCCTTTTAATACTTGATAGCTATCTAGATAACATTTAAGTATTTTGTTGTATCTTTCTATCATAAGGTTAAAACTTAAATAGTAGATTTTTTGGGTACCATATTTAATTAGCATAAATACTGTAACTTCATATCTGGATTTAGAAGCATGGATACCTCTATCTAGTCATTTATGTGATTTACACTATTGCTATTTATTATTAGCATAGATATCTTAAATACATCTATCTAAAAGATATCAATTTCAAAACACCTATCAAACATATATAACTAATTGAATACATATCAAACATATAACTAATTGCATGCATGTCTCAAAATTATGGTTGTCCTTGTCAATAGTTTTGAATATTGTTAGCTAATTTTTGGTATGTTATTAGTAAAGGAGATTTTTGTAAACATATTTACACCATTATAGCCTCTTGTCATCATTGTAGCTTTGTCGAGTTATGCATATTAGCAAAATTATCTCACATTGTTGGAACCTCTAAAAAATGCATTTTTCTTCCAATTCTCAAGTTTTTCCAACATCAATAGATGAAAAATGTATAGCAGAGTCTCGCCATACTTACCTCACAAATTACCAAAATAAATCAGGTAGAAAAAATAGACATTCATAAAAACACAAGGAATATAAATATTTACTAACATACACTATTGTAATAGTAGTCAATTCCAATTATGACCTCAGACGGGAATTATTTACACTATCTGAAAATTGCAACTTGCTATTAGTATTCTACTATATCACTATCAATTTTTCCATTGTCTATCAAAGATAATGAACTTTCTTTCAACTTGAATTACCTGTATTAAGAATTCTTAGAGTAATTATACAAACAATTTGAATTAGAGGAGGAAAAATAATACTTTCAAAAAATGAAACTATCAGAAAAAATATATATATATATAGAAATTTCACAATAGAAATTTCACATTTTCTACAAGAAAAGTGTCAGCAATAGTATCTAAAATAATAATAAATCTTCCCAACATATGCCTCAAAAATTTGATACTATTCAGATATTCTATAATTCCATACTAGGTTTACTCAATGACCTTAACTCTTGCCCCATTGATATATAGGGACAATAGAAAGGTATTGCTATGTGAGTTGTAATAAAATAATTTAGAATAGATATTATTATTGAGAACAACTAATCTTGTGTATATTCTACTCACAAGATCATGATTGAAGGGAAATTGATTCATTGCAAAGAAAACAACTAAGATCAGTAAGTGTCTTCGATAAACAATGTTTCTTTAGAGAACCTCAAAAACACGTACTACTATGCCATAAAGTGGAATCAAAAATAGTTTATTTCCCACCATTAATCCCTAGAGGAAAGTTCATGCAATTTTAGATCTTACAAGATCAACCAATTTCAATAACATGCATTAAACAGATTCAATAAATAGAATCATTAAACATGAAAGGATAGAAGACATGAACATAAAGATTTACATGGGGAAAACCCTTTCAGGTAAAAAACTCCACACTCCAAAAGCATAGATCCATTGTATTATTCAGCGAAAAAATACATAGTTACAATACAATTGTAGGCTCTAAGCCTTTAAATGGAGATTTACATCTTGTTCCATCTGGAGAAAATCCAGCAGCATAACCCTTGTGAATTCAATCTCTCCTCTCCTAACTCCTCAAGCAAAGTCTCATATTTATAAAGCTTACAATGCACAAATTAGACATTTCTAAATCAACTGTCAAAAATCAACTTGAAAATAGAAAATGTCTTTATGCATAACTCTGCCTATAAAATCAACTTTCCAACTTGACTCCTCATCAGAAAAATAATTTTCAAGTTGTAACTCATAACACAATGTAAAAAAATTAACAACATTCATCATTTAGAAAAATCAACGCTATGGGAAAAATCAAAGGTTGAGGCACCTTCTTTTTCCTAACAATGACCACATATTTCATAATTTAGAATTATATATACATTGATTGTTTGGTAATAGGAACCATGTTTCAGTCTCGTATTAGGTGAAACCCAACATATCATTCAATTCTTTCATTTATAAGAATTTATTCCAACTAAAATCTTACCACAAAATGATCCAAGCTCTTCTATCCCCTTTTCCTAAAGGTTACAAAAATATATCATTCCCCACCCTAATTTGTACTATCAAGGTTAAAAAAATTATCATTCCTTACCCTTTGTACTATATTTTCTGTAAATACATTCAATTAGGAGAGTACAATATTGTAAGGGATGGATGGAGATGAATTTCCAACCTCTTCAATTTTTCTTCCAAAGCTTTATCTTTAAAAACTTTACTTTTGTTGCAATTTCCTTGGCAACGATTGTGATCTTCAATTTAAGCTACTTGAGTACTATATTTGGATTTCAATTCCTCTGCTTCAAGACACTCTATTAACTTTGCCTATATCCCTTTATTTTTTGCGATCTAATCTTATTTTTGATGACCCACTGATAACATTACTTTATTTTAACAAAATGCTTTATTAATGTATTATTGGCTTTTGTCAAGCATATTCTTCTTTAAAAAACAAATAAATCCCAACAATGACGGCTTTATTTGTTGCGAATGGCTTTATAGACTTCACGATTTCTTCACAAACTTGCAATCTCACTTTTTAACTACTTTCAACAATTTAGATAGCCTTTTCTAATAAGTAGATAAATGAAACCCTTGGCTAAATCTTTCCCTTTGCAATCAAGCGATTTCAACAAACTCCTTTATTCAACTAGAGGTGGCCTTACCTTTGATCGTGCATGTTCCTTTCCTTGTCGGTTGCTTCAAAATCTATGAATTCCTTTGGAGTGATAGCCCCTTTAACATTGTATCTTTTTCTTTGTGGTGGCTCCAATTACCTTTTTCCCTACAATCTCCTTCTAAGAATAATACAGCCTACGATCTTTCTTTGTGAACTATAAACTTCCAACGAACTCTATCTTGGACTGGCCCAATGATTAGATTAAAAAGCGATCCAAATTATTTTAGTTGCGGCTTCTACCAAATTATTGATCAATATTTTTAGTCTTCAATTGCAAATATTCCTACTGGCAGTAAAATATGATCGCCTTTCTTTCATGATTCTTTCTATAAAATTCCATGAAATTGGCCTACCTTTCAATTTTAGTGTCAATCTTTTGTCTTCTTCTGCAACCTTTTTTAGCTTGGCAACTTTAAAATTTTGGATCCTTTTCCCTGGCGGCGTCGACTTTCTTGACAGCCTTTTCACCTTCCTATTTTTGAAAAACTGGTGACCTCACTCTTCTTTGATGAGGGACTCACCTTGATTTGTAGATGAAGCGATTCCTTTACCTTCAGCTACGGTTGGGTCTCTTCTATCTTCGATCTTTTTTGGATCTCACTTGGATCTTTGACAGCAATCTCTGATCTTTTTTCTCAATTTCCACGTGATTCTTTTCTCAACTTTGCTTTGTTTCTTCCGTGATCTCTTCTGGAACTTTTTCTTCAACTTCTAACTCTTTCCTAATCATTGTGCTCTGATACCACTATGTAGGGGGTGGATGTAGATAAATCATATAAAAAAATATCATTGACAACATTCAACTATTCATTGATCCTTTATTTTTTTATCAATTGATACAAAATATAAATACAAATTACTTCTATTTATAGAGGTCTTATTAAAAGATAACTAGAAATATCTAATCTTTATTTTATCTCTAGAAACTTCTAAAACAATCTATTTGACTATTTTTCCATTTGAAATTTTCTCATCTAGAACTATCTAATTTTTAGATTGTCTATTTAATATTCCCTCTTTCTAGAAATTTATTAGTTTCCCTCTTTGTTTTAGAAACTTCTTCAATCAATTAATAGTGTGAAGAAGAAATTCAACACCAACAAATATTAGATAGACATCTCTCTTTAATATTATAATTATCTTCACTTGCATTGAAACTTTATGATAGATTAATGACTTGTAGATATCTTAAATATATCTATCTAAAAAAATGTTGAAAGATATCAATTTGAAACTTTTTATTTATTTAAAAGTTCTTTTTTCTAATTCTAATACTATTTTGTTGACTACATAATAGATAAATTGTATTATATCTAAATTTAAAAATCATTTATTTTGTACTACTTATTCTAAAAATATTATGTTTATTATTAAACATTAATATTTCTAAATGTAAATGACCATCAAATTTGAAATACAAGATAATAAATTTTGTTAAAACACGCTATACCTTTTATTGTTGTCATTGTAGAAAACCTTTTCAGAACATTAATTATTAATGTAACACGTAATAATACTTATTTATCCTGCAACAAAGAGTTTAAAGCAATACTGGGATCCCTCCTAGGCGCAGAAAACCAAGAGGCAGCAAATGTTAATGTTTCTTATCATTTTGTTTAAAGACATGATGCAACTCACAAAGAAGGGACTGAGAATAAAGTGGAGCAGGGAATTAAAGAACTAGACATCTCCATCACATTGGAAGGAATAAAGATGGTCTTGTGATTTCTCTTGTGCTTCAGTAATACAGCAGAAATAATCATTTTACTCCATATTTTGAATGACAGCTAAAAACAAAAAAGGATTCTCAGTGAGTTAGGACGTGGGCAGTTTCATACAAAAATTCAAAGACATCGCTTGCCCAAAATTCACCATGTTGCTTACATTCTCTTCTCTCCATCATTTCTTCGAACCGCAGCAGCAATGTTTCTGTGTCTGAGGTAGAAATTGTTACGATTCGCACCTTTGAGTTGATCTGGATTAAGTTTTGTTGAACCATTGAGCAACCATATAATCTTAATTTCTGGAGTCCCTGAAGATTCCAATAACTCTCTGGAAGCATCTTCAATGCCTTACACTGCATTAGTATCAAGGTTGTAAGTGAAGACATGGCTCCTTCCTCCACCGCCGGCAACTCTTGTAGTTTGTGCAGTTGAACCAAAGAAAAAACCTCCAGCTTAGGAAATGCTCCCCTCTCACCAAATTCTTTGGGTAACATCTTTAGGTTGCAGCAAGCAACAATATGCAGTTGGGTAAGACTTGCAATCTTATGCAAGTCAGGTAATTGTGTCAACATATTACAATTGCTGAATTCAATGTAGTTCAAATATTGAAATCGACTAAATGTAACTTCCACTTTGTTTAGTTGAGGGCACCTTAACCAGAGCTTCCTTAGTTTTGACAATGCAATTATGTCATGTGGTAAGCTTTCCATCTTTGCTAGACTCAAGTACAAAGATTCCATGTGTTTCATTCTTGCTAATGTTCCTTCCTTAATTGTTTCCTCGCCATTTTCAAGCTTCAAACTTTTGAGTTGTATTAAATTGCCCAAATCATTTATTGAGGGCGGATTTCTTCTGATCTTATTAGGACAGAATCTTATCCATGCATTTGCTCCACCAAAGTGCTCCAGAGACGTGAGCTTTGAGATTCTATATGGTATACACTGTAAATATTTACAATCGAGAATGTCCAGGATTCTCAGAGAGCTAAGCTTATCAATTTTGGATGGCAGTTCCCTAATTCCAGATCCACCGAGATTGAGTATCTGGAGATTCTTAAGAGCAGTAATAGAATTAGGCAGTCTCTCGATGGGGGTACTCTGTAGATTCAGGCAAACCAAATGTTTCAAGCATCCCAAGGTTTCAGGCAATGATAGGATGGACGTCTGTGGCAAATCCAGGACCCGGAGAGACGACATACTCCTCATTACCTGTTTTGGAATTTCTCTTAAGTAACGATTCTCCCGAAGTAACAAAGAGCGGATACGGGGGCCTCTGAATGTATCAGCTACACTAATCAGCCTATTCTCCATCAACGACATTCTGGTGCATCTAGAGCAGTCGTCGGCTGGAAACTGCTCTAAACCTCTGCCCGCTTGAAACAAGCAGTTCTCTTCTCTTCCAGAAATCTGTCTGACCAAATCAAGGAGAACATCATGTATCCTGAAACAGACCACACTCCCATCTACATCTTTCCAAACTGCTTCAACGAGACAGCGGTCGGCTAATATATTTACATAAGTAGATGCAATTTTGAGTGGATTATGCCCTGCCACCAACCCTTCTCCAATCCATAACGTGCTCACACGTGGAGTGTACAAGATTTGGTCTTCCGCGAAGAGAGCTAGGTAGAGAAAGCACCGTTGCAAGGAAGTGTCGATTTCAGATAAAGCGTCATAGCTTAATCGCAGCCGACCGTGCAACGGCTCTGTAACTTGCTTGATGGCCTCTGCATTCTGCAGCCTCTTTAGTATGATTTCCCATTCTTCTGAATGGGTGATGCCTGCCATTGCCCTCCCGATTATTTTGATGGCTAAAGGAAGTCCCTGGCACTCCTTGCAAACGCTCCGAGCTATTTCTTCTTGTATGCCTGTTGGTAACTTTCCAGAATTGTGTGGAAAAGCATGAGAAAGAAACAATTGCCAGCTATCATTCTTCATCAACTCTTGTAGTTGGACAGTTGATGAACCTGGAACTCCCATCTCTAAGAGTGCCCTGTTATTTCTCGAACTCACTATAATAGCACTTAAGTCGTTGTTGGACCTGCAGGTGGAAGGCAGAGGGACGCCCAACTCCTCCAACAAGTGGGCACCTCTGTCCCAAACATCATCTAGAAACAGGGCAAATCTGTGTTTCCTCAATCTCTTATTCAACCATACTTTAATATCATCTTCACTCCATAACTGGTGGTTAAAATCCTCATTTGTTTGGAAGGCTATTTGGTTACCAAGATCATTTCTAAGTCCAGTAAAAAATGGAGTCTGTGAAACAGTAAGCCAGAGCAATAAACCACTACCAAAGAGACTTTGTACCTGGTCACTGTTGAAGAATCTTTTTAGGAGGAGAGTCTTCCGTGAGCCTCCCATGCCCACCACGCCCATCCGAGACTCATTTTGCACCAACTCCTCAAATCTTCTAAAGGCCGTATCTTGTCCCACAATAAGCAGCTCCCCTGTAAATTTCATGGATTCCCTCGTAGGCACAACTGAGCTTGTTGCTGTCAGGATTTCCCTGCTGGAATATTGAAGATGCCTCTTCAACTGACCAAGCTGAGTCGTAATGCCAATCAATGCCGCGTTGTCTCGGTGTTCTTTGATGTTTGAAACACTGCGACTGATTTTTTTGCTCTTTTTATACCGAGAAAACACATCATATGTTGGTATTGCTATTGTGCATTCTTGAACTATTTCAGTTGCTTGTTGGAGAAGCTCATCCAGCTTTTTGAGCCAATTATCGACAGCCGAAGGGATAAGTTCCTCGTCCAACTTATCGGAGCTCAGAGCGAATCGCTGACTGTGCATGGCAAAGTTAATATCTTGAAGACTGATTAAAAGCTCGTTGAGGGATTCCAACTCTTTACTGAACCGGACAGCAACGCTGATTTGAGAAAGGATCTCCTTGATTGCAATGTCGATCCCCCGACCTACAAGTCCTCCAATCAAAATACCAGACATGTTTTCTGGAAACAAAGGACCAACAAAAATCTGCTTGAACAGCACAGAGATCTATTGATGTTGCTAACTCCGAGATCTATTGTCGTTGCTGCAAGCGTGGAAATAAATACAATGCAAACCCAATTCTGGCACTACGAAAAAACTTTTGGATTGTCAAAACACTCACCGATCGTCAAAACACGCAGTCCAAGTAAAGAATTTTCCATCGTCAAAACACATTTCTGTCCCATAGGCTTTTAGCCTCGTGGAGAGATCGATCTTTGGCGTCGTGCAGGTTAGTTAAAAGTATTCACGTGATCAAAGTAGAAATTCTTGGATTGCCAGACCCCGAGTGCCCCACATTACTCATTGTTCGATGTTACCAAAACTAATATTTTAGCGAGTAGATGTTTCTTCCATCTTTCCCAAGCTGACCACACAAGAAAAAAAATAGAAACCCTTGTTAGGTCACCATGTTGTACAGGTCAAAAAGAGCAGCTATGATATGGCACACTTTTCAATCATTCACACAAGAAAAAAAATAGAAACCCTTGTTAGGTCACCATGTTGAACATGTCAAAAAGAGCAGCTATGATATGGCACACTTTTCAATCATTCTTTGGATCCCTAAGTTTAAGAATGGTTTTATTTAAAAAATCTATATATTCTTGATATCCGAAGATTCGAGATTGAATTATTGTTGTGATGGCTGGGCCCACTAAATTTTGAGGAGTTAATGTTTGAACATAGCTAATAGCATTTATAAATTTTGAGAAGGTACGTGTTTAGATCACAATCACATTTACAATTTTGTTTTTAAAGGTTGCAATTTTATTCAATGTAGAATATTGACTCTCATGGTAAATGATTGTGTGCTTTTTAGGAAGATTATAATGATGATTATGTCAATGAAATGTATGGATTTTATTTTAAGGTTGTTTGGGTTTTATTTTAAGATTGTTGGAAAAAGGAAAGGTTTTTAGATTAATCTTTAAATTAATTTGGATCGATCTTTTTGTCAAAAAAATATTGAAATACAAACTAATAAACACATTATGTTTGGCTAATCAAGTTGTTTGGGATATGTTTATTTGTTGTAAAGAGGATTGATTGATAAAAATATGATTTGATTAACCTATGAAATGCAAGTCCTAATCTAATTATATAAATAATTATATAGATAAATATATAATTTACAAAAAAATAAATACAAAATAGGAAAGAGCGGATAGAGAAGAACCTATCATCAAAAATTGAAAGCCATTGTCCTGGACACAAGCGTGTCACACGAATGATAGCACATCACATTGAAGCCTTGACTACACTATATGGATTAGGTGTCAATCTAGCAATTTCTATGTTAATCTCCTTCATCAATTCCTGTTATTTCTTATCCCAAATCTAAACCTGTGAAAGCACAAAGAGGGAAAAGGGTTGTGCTATATTGGAGTTTTCTTTAGTCCAACCCCCATTTTGATCTTCCTACCTCCATGAATAACCAAGTTGATAGTGTGTGCAAGTGTTTTAATAAATAAAAATGCAAGGAAAACATAAAACCAAGCAAAGATTAAAACAAAAACAAACACTTGGATTAGGCCAAGATAAATCTCAAACCTACAAGAACCCCATGAAATCGAAGTCCTCTTTGAGCTTGATAGAGAGATTGCCCCTTTGATGTTGTTAAGTGTATGATCTATGCTTATTCCAACAACATTACAACTTGGTTTTTCTTGATTTGGATGCAAAATGATGAAGTTTAGCTATGGATGTAAGATGGTGTTGTGAGAGTGGAAATCTTGAGTGCTTGAGATGGTTGAATGGTTGTGCAATGAATGTAGTGAATGAATGCCAAAAATGACTATGTATTGTCATTTAGCCAAGGCAGATGGGAATGGATAGTGGAGATTGAGGAAAGGGTTAGATCAAGGTTGAGACATTTCAACCCATAAGACGATGACACTTATCATCATGTGGATGCATGAGACAAGATGGGAGTACTTGGTAGGTACCATAGGTAATGGATGTGACAAAAGGGAATTAAAATTCCCTTATAATCCCCAGGGGATAGTAAAAGGAATTAAAAATTCCTTGGGGGTTGGGAAAGGAATTAAAAATTCCTCCAAGTACCTTGGGCAAATAAAATGGAATCAAAAATTTCATATGGGCGTGGATAGTACGTATTAGGGGGTTTGACCAAGGGGTTTGATTAGGCTAGATTATCAATCGATTAGAATGTACAAGTGAGCGATTAAGTAGGCGATTAGGTGGGTGATGATGGTTAAGGATCCACTTGCATATTATGGAGGATGTGACACCTTCCTAATCATGTGCACATATTTAACCAAGGATTGTGCAAATTAATCATGATAAGAAGGTTATGGAGGTGTGACTAGGTGAGAGAAAGTGGGGGAGGAGAATTAAAAATTTAATTTAATTTTCATGGGGTGAGTGACTAAATTAAATAAATTAGTCCATTTATTTAATTTAGAGAGGAAAATGGGTAAGGTTATAAAGTACTTAATTAAATAATTAAATACCTTAGCAAACCTTAGGGAAACAATGAATATTAATTAAATAATTTAATAAAATTATTTAACTAATGCGGAAGGAAAGATGGAATAGATGAAATAAGGATAAATTTGTCCAAATATAAATGGTCAAATTTAAGTGTCTACAGATAGAAAATAATAATGTGTGCTCTAAATCTTAAGTGTGTCTAAGACTATGACAAGAAGTGATAAATAAAATAATAATCAAAACCTTACTCAGGTAAAAACACAATTCTCGGTCCCAAACATAGGGCATGAAATTTATGGGAGGGAGTGGGGTATATTTCTTAATAAGAGACCTTTGATCGAAGGTCTTTGCACAAACACCTTCTATCAAAGATGGACCTTCAATCGAAGGTCTCTTCAATTGAAGGTTCTACTTAATTTTAAAAATAATAATAATACCTTCATCTGAAGATACCTTTGATCGAAGGCATAATTTTATTATTAATTTTTAGATATATCAACTAAAAAACTCAATTGTCAATTCATTTTAGCAAAATAAAAAATTGAGTTGTGATTCACACTACGAGGGAGGGAGCATTGCAAGGGAGCCTAGGACTATGCCTTCATTCACAAAGGAGACCATTTCAAACAAAGGGGCATAGGACAGGTTTGGGCGAAGGTCTGCAAGTAAGTGTCATCCCTTTAAAATCATTGTTCAATCATTGTCAAGGTTCAACATATGTGGTTATCACTAGGGTCTTTGAAGTTTATGTGGCCAATGGATTGAATGAATGTATCCTATTGATTTTATTTTCCTACTATTACCTTTGTCACTTCATTAATGCAGGTCTATAAACCTTATGAAACCCTAATGTACATGAAACATTTTATATATGTGTTCAATGCACATGAAACCCTAATGTACATAAAACCTAAGGCAAGTGCACAAATATGGGGGGCCAAAAATTGGCCACTCCAATTTTGGTTTTCAAATAGCAAAAATGTGAGTGCATTATTAGAAAATGTGCTCACATTATGGGTTGGTAGTGACTGAACCTAGGCTTAGTCATTACCAAGCCAAAACACAAGCATCTTATAACACGCTCACTCTAAAGTAGAGGGTGTAAAAGGGGAATTTGCGAGTGGGGTGCAAATTCACTCTTATACAATATCATGACATCATGATCTAACATCTTCTCAAAATAAAATCATATGCTTTGGTGAACACATCTTTCTCCCAAGAGTACTTGTATCATTTAAAAACTCTTTATTTACTCATGATCAATAGTACATCATAACACAATACCATCCATCCTCTAAACCAAGAAACATCTTTTAAACTTTTTAAGTCATAAATTTGGCATCTCACCAAAGACTCCAAGAGTCCTAGACATAGTAATCCAAAGTACCAACACCTATTCAAATAATATGAAAATCGGGAATCCTCTATCAATAGAACCAAATATGTCAATGAAGCCTCACTAAAACCTAAGGGTAGAATCCATGAGCTCCTTATGACACCAATCAACCATTGTAAGATATCATTCATCTTCTAATCAAAGATTATCTATTGTTGACTACACACTAGAAAAACAACCTAGAGCCAAGATCTTACAACTGAAGTGCAAAAAATATTTGAAGTATAATGACACAAGAAAATGCATAAAACATAAAATTTTACCTCAAATCGCCTTCATTCTCCTTGATTAAGCTAGAATAGGATGCACCCAAAATCCTATTGATATGCTTAAATAATTAAGCTAAAATGTGGATTGCTCATTAAACCATCATAATCTACTTGGGATTGCGATAATGAGACGAAAAAGTAGTAGTATAAGGTTACTATCATATAGGATCAACTTGCTTTATATTCTTTACACTGGTTATGGCCTTTTAAGGGGCTTATCATACATAAAGTAAAAATACCTTGGCTTGCAACAATCTTGTACAGTAGCTAGTTTAGGCTAAAATCCCAAACACTCATAAAAAATCTAATGTTAGATAAACCTTGGCTTGTTCAAGATTTTTTTAAAATAACAATCTGATATGGCATCTTCATATAATGTTGGCTTCCAAAACTTGAAATGACTATATTTTCTAAGCATGTTCTATTTCAAGAAAAATGAAGTTGGAATTTCATCAATCTTGAAACTGCAAGCATTTTATATCAAGACACAATAATAGAGATTTGTATGATAACCATTTGGTTTGTTGTGCATCTTTTTGTTGTGAGCTGAGCATATTGAAATAACATAAATTTGGGGGCATTCTTAATACCCGATAGCTATCTAGATAACATTTAAATAATTTGTTGTTTATTTCTAGATCAAAAGGTTAAAACTTAAATACTAGATTTTCCTTGTACCATATTTGATTAGCATAAATAATGTAACTTCATATCTGGATTTAGAAGCATGGATACCTCTATAGCCATTTATGTGATTCACACTATCGAGTGATCCTACAAAGATGGTTTATAATTTCTAGGAGATTCTGATTTTTGTTGAAATCACATATTTTTAGAAAATATAATCATTTAAGCCTTTAAAAATTTCATTTAAAGCATTCCAATTGAAAATGGTTTGATCAAACTACCTTAGATCAAACCCCCTTGGATAGAACCCTGCTAGTTTTAAGCCATACCTATAACGAAGTCTCCTTTACACCTTTCAAAATGTTGATTAAAAACATTTGATTTACCTTATGGGGGATCAAATGAATTCATTTAAATTTATTTTTTGTAAGTATGTAGTCCTTATTATAAGCTTCCCAAAAAATATAATTTTATTATTATATTTAATTTTTATTTCTTGTGAATGTAGGTTTTTCATCGAAAATCAAACTCTTTGTTCTGCACATGTGGAAAAATAGAAGATTGTCTAAAAAAAAATTGAAAAATATGAGTGCACCAGATATTGAAGTCCTTGATCCAACCCAAAATAAAAAATTGAAATTTCAATACATACAGAAAAAGTTACGCGTTATACGGTCGCGTTATGTCTGAATTGTAATTAGTTTGACTTTGAAACTTGATTAAAGAAAAAATATTCAATAAAAAACTATCTAACCAAGTGGAAGCACTAGATATCAGAGTTACAAATCTAAATTCAAAAGAATTAAAATTTTATCTTTCATGAATAAAAATTATGCATTATACAGTGAGTGTCACTTTTTAAAAATGTTGTTTTCTAAAAAAAAACTAGTTTTTGAGGGAGATAGAAAAAGAAGTGCAATCTGATTCCAAAAATTTTGAAAAAAATATATTTATAATCTATAGACAAAATTTCACGAAACTCTAGTTTGCATCATCTTCAAATTCCTCATGGTTTAGCCACTATAGGTTCTTGAAAGTGAAGATTTAGTTAAAAAAATTATTTCAGTGTCCAATTTGGCCAAAAATTGTAAACCACTATTGTGGGATCACCCTATCGTAATTATTATTAGCATAGATATCTTAAATACATCTATCTAAAAAATACGAAATATATCAATTTCAAAACACCTATCAAACATATATAACTAATTGCATACATATCAAACATATAACTAATTGCATACAAATGTCTCAAAATTATGATTGTCCTTGTCAATAGTTTTGAATATTATTAGCTAATTTTTGATATGTTATAGTAAAGGAGTTTTTTTGTAAACACATTTTACACCATTATAGCCTCTTGTCATCGTTGTAGTTTTGCCATGTTATGCCTCTCAACAAAATGATCTCACATTGTTGGAACCTCTAAAAAATGCATTTTGCTTCCAATCATCACATTTTTGCAACATCAATAGATGAAAAATGTATAGTAGAGTCTCGCCATACTTATCTCACAAATTGCCAAAATAAATCAGGTGGAAAAAATAGACATTCACAAAAACACAAGGAATATAAACATTTACTAACGTACACTGTTGTAGTGGTAGTCAGTTCCGATTATGATCTCAGGCATTATTTACACTATCTGAAACTTGCAAGTTGCTCCTAGTGTTTACTATATCACTGTCAATTTTTCCATTGTCTATCAAAGATAATGAAATTTGCTTTCAACTTGAATTACCCGTATTAAGAATTTCGAGAGCAATTATACAAATAATGTCAATTAGAGAACGAAAAATAATATTCTTAGAAAATGCAATTATAAGAAAAATATATTAAAAAAATCGCATTTTCTACAAGAAAAGTGTTAGCAACAGTATAGAAAAACAATAAATCTCCCCAACAGATGCCTAAAAAATCTGATACTACTCTGATATTCTACAATTCCAGATTGAGTTTACTCGATGACCTAACTCCTTGTCCCATTGATATCTAGGGAGACTAAGAAGGTATTGCGATGTGAGCTGTAATAAAATACTTCGGGATTATATTGTTATTGAGAACAGCTGATTTTTCCTACATTCTACTCACAAGATGACCATCCCTCGTAGGTACAGAAAATCAAGAGGCAGCAAATCTTAATGTTTCTTATCATTTTGTTTAAATACAGTATACAACTCACAAAGAAGGGACTGAGAATAAAATGGAGCAGAGAATTAAAGAACCAGACTTCTCCATCACATTGGAATTATGCTTCACTAATACAGCAGAAATAATCATTTTCCTCCGTAACAGTTATAAAAAAAAGGATTCTCAGTGAGCTAGGACGTGGTAAGTTTCATACAAAAATTTAAAGACATCGCTTGTCCAAAATTCACCGTTTTGCTTACATTCTCTTCTGTCACTCATTTCTTCGAACCGCAGCAGTAATGCTTCTGTGTCTGAGGTAGAAATTGTTACGATTTGCACCTTTGTGTTGTTCTGGATTAAGTGTTGTTGAACCATTGAGCAACCATATACTCTTATTTTCTGTAGTCCCTGAAGATTCAAATAACTTTCTGGAAGCATCTTCAATGCCTTACACTGCATTAGTATCAAGGTTGTAAGTGAAGACATGGCTCCTTCCTCCACCGCCGGCAACTCTTGTAGTTTGTGTAGTTGAACCAAAGAAAACACCTCCAGCTTCGGAAATGCTCCCCTCTCACCAAATTCTTTTGGTAACATCTTTAGGTTGCAGCAAGCAACGATATGAAGTTGGGTAAGACTCGCAATCTTATGCATGTCAGGTAATTGTGTTAACATTTTACAATTGCTGAATTCAATGTAGTTCAAATATTGAAATCGACTAAATGTGACTTCCACTTTGCATAGTTGAGGGCACCTTAACCAGAGCTTCCTCAGTTTCGACAATGCAATTATGTCATGTGGTAAGCTTTCCATCTTTGCTAGACTCAAGTACAAAGATTCCATTTGTTTCATTCTTGCTAATGTTCCTTCCTTAATTGTTTCCTCGCTGTTTTCAAGCTTCAAACTTTTGAGTTGTATTAAATTGCCCAAATCATTTATTGAGGGCGGATTTCTTCTGATCTTATTAGGACTGAATCTTATCCATGCATTTGCTGCACCAACTGCACCAAAGTGCTCCAGAGACGTAAGCTTTGAGATTCTATATGGTATACACTGTAAATATTTACAATCTAGAATGTCCAGGATTCTCAGAGAGGTAAGCTTATCAATTTTGGATGGCAGTTCCCTAATTCCAGATCCACCAAGATTGAGTGTCTGGAGATTCTTAAGAGCAGTAATAGAATTAGGCAGTCTCTTGATGGGGGTACTCTGTAGATTCAGGCAAACCAAATGTTTCAAGCATCCCAAGGTTTCAGGCAATGATGCGATGGATGTCTGTGGCAAATCCAGGACCCGGAGAGACGACATACTCCTCATTACCTGTTTTGGAATTTCTCTTAAGTAACGATTATCCCGAAGTAACAAAGAGCGGATACGGGGGCCTCTGAATGTATCAGCTACACTAGTCAGCCTGTTCTCCATCAACGACATTCTGGTGCATCTAGAGCAGTCGTTGGCTGGAAACTGCTCTAGACCTCTGCCCGCCTGAAACAAGCAGTTCTCTTCTCTTCCAGAAATCTGTCTGACCAAATCAAGGAGAATATCATGTATCCTGAAACAGACCACACTCCCATCTACATCTTTCCAAACTGCTTCAACAAGACAGCGGTCTGCTAATATATTTACATAAGTAGATGCAATTTTGAGCGGATTATGCCCTGTCACCAACCCTTCTCCAATCCATAAAATGCTCACACGTGGAGTGTACAAGATTTGGTCTTCCGTGAAGAGAGCTAGGTAGAGAAAGCACCGTTGCAAGGAAATGTCGATTTCAGCTAAAGCGTCATAGCTTAATCGCAGCCGACCGTGCAACGGCTCTGTAACCTGCTTGATGGCCTCTGCATTCTGCAGCTTCTTTAGTATGATTTCCCATTCTTCTGAATGGGTGATGCCTGCCATTGCCCTCCCGATTATTTTGATGGCTAAAGGAAGTCCCTGGCACTCCTTGCAAACGCTTCGAGCTATTTCTTCCTGTATGCCTGTTGGTAACTTTCCAGAATTGTGTGGAAAAGCATGAGAAAGAAACAATTGCCAGCTATCATTCTTCATCAACTCTTGTAGTTGGACGGTTGATGAAGCTGGAACTCCCATCTCTAAGAGTGCCCTGTTATTTCTGGAACTCACTATAATAACACTTAAGTCGTTGTTGGATTTGCAGGTGGAAGGCAGAGGGACGCCCAACTCCTCCAACAAGTGGGCACCTCTGTCCCAAACATCATCTAGAAACAGGGCAAATCTGTGTTTCCTCAATCTCTTATTTAACCATACTTTAATATCATCTTCACTCCATAACTGGTGGTTAAAACCCTCATTTGTTTGGAAGGCTATTTGGTTACCAAGATCATTTCTAAGTCCAGTGAAAAATGGAGTCTGTGAAACAGTAAGCCAGAGCAATAAACCACTACCAAAGAGATTTTGTACCTGGTTACTGTTGAAGAATCTTTTTAGGAGGAGCGTCTTCCCTGAGCCTCCCATACCCACCACGCCCATCCGAGACTCATTTTGCACTAACTCCTCAAGTCTTCTAAAGGCCGCATCTTGTCCCACAATAAGCAGCTCCCCTGTGAATTTCATGGATTCCCTCGTAGGCGCAACTGAGCTTGTTGCTATCAGGATTTCCCTGCTGGAATATTGAAAATGCTTCTTCAACTGACCAAGCTGAGTCGTAATGCCAATCAATGCCGCGTTGTCTCGGTGTTCCTTGATGTTTGAAACACTGCGACTGATTTTTTTGCTCTTTTTATACCGAGAAAACACATCATATCTTGGCATCGCTATTGTGCATTCTTGAACTATTTCAGTTTGCTTGTTGGAGAAGTTCATCCAGCTTTTTGAGCCAATTATCAACAGCTGAAGGGATAAGTTCCTCGTCAAACTTATCGGAGCTCAGCGCGAATCGCTGACTGTGCAGGGCACAGTTAATATCTTGAAGACCGATTAAAAGCTCGTTGAGGGATTCCAACTCTTTACTGAACCGGACAGCAACGCTGATTTGAGAAAGGATCTCCTTGATTGCAATGTCGATCCCCAGACCTACAAGTCCTCCAATCAAAATACCAGACATGTTTTCTGGAAACAATGGACCAACAAAAATCTGCTTGAACAGCACAGAGATCTATTGATGTTGCTAACTGCGAGATCTGTTGTCGTTGCTGCAAGCGTGGAAATAAATGCAATGCAAACCCCAGTCCGGCACTACGAAAAAACTTTTGGATTGTCAAAATGTGGTGTGGCGGCGTCCAAATCGTTTAAGCACGCAGTCCAAGTAAAGACTTTTCGATCGTCCAAACGCAGTTCTGTCCATGATTTAAGTCTTCCCGTGATCAGAGTAGGTATAAACTCTTGTACTGCCAAACCTGAATGCCCCACGTTATCTTTGTTCGATGTTACAAAAACTAATATTTTAGTGAGTAGATGTTTCTTCCTTCTTTCCCAAGCTGACGACACAAGAATAAAAAAGAAATTGTTGTTAGGTCGCCAAGTTCTACAGATCAAAATCGGCAGTTATGATCTGACACTTTTCGACCATGCTTTGGATCCCTAAGTTAAATTATGATTTTATTTAAAATATATATATTCTTGATATCCAAGATTTGAGATTGAATTATGGTTCCGAAGGTTGGGCCTACTAAATTTTGAGTAGGTAGTTACGTGTTTGAACATAATAACATTCATATATTTATGTGTTTGGAACACAATCACGTTTATAATTTTGTTTTGTAAGTATGTAATTTTATTTAATGTAGAATTTTGACTCTTATGAATAATGATTGTGTGGTTTTCAAGATGATTATATCAATGAAATATATGGGTTTTATTTTAAAGTTGCATTTGTTTTAGTGGAAAAGAAAGGTGTCTAGATTAATTAGCAAATTTATTTGGATAAATTTTTTTTATAAAATATTGAAACACAAATCAACAAAAGCATTATGTTTGACTAACGTCTACGGAGGAGAGTCAAGTTGTTTAGGTTATGTTCCTTTGTTGCAGCAGATGACACTGACACACCAGTATCCACTGAGAATGACACGACCTGAAGACACACAACCCATGGATGAGAGAGACACACCAACTATCATCCCACTGAGAGATAGATAGACAATGATTGATCTATATCACCATTTTTATCTTTCTAGGTCTCCACGAATAACCAAGTTGATATGTGTTATGAATCTTAAGTGCATGTCTAATATTGTGACAAGAAGTGACAAGTAAAATAATAATCAAAACCCTACTCAAGTGTGTTAGAGTGTCTATATGCCTCAAACAAGATATTACAAGATCCAACCCAAGAGAAATACTTTGCTCAAGGGAAACAAATCATAAAAATCACTTCACCTCAACGAAAAAAGGTGATCAAAGCTTGAATGTGAAAACCAATTGGAACCATAGCAAATCGCGATGAAAAGGCACGAGATGATTATCAATCAATAATCCCAACCATTATGTAACACTCATGGAGCTTCAACCAAGGTACCAAGAAAGAAAATAGTTGTAAATATTGTTCACAATTCAAGAGTATCTTTTCAAATTGCAGAGCTAAATGTTCATTCTAACAAGGCTTTGTCGTAGAATTCATATTGTTGCTACCAATAAAAAAATTACAAGCTTAAATAGGAAGCAAGAGGGTGACCTTAGGTGAAGGTTGACATGTAAAATTTGAATTTTGGAGTCATTATGACATAAAGTTGAATGTCAAAGTCAAGGTCATTTTGCTCAAAGTAAAGGTCAACTTTTAAAAGTGTCTTCTCTTTTTGCATATAGAGTCTAGACTCTAGTATGTCACATCACCTAGGCAAAAGCGATTGATAAAAGGTCTCATGACCTAGGAATTAACCACAACTTTAGCATTGACCAAGGTTTTGGTATAGCATCAACGATAAGGGTTTTAGGGCAACACAAAGCATTTCTCTTGAGTTGGAGATAAGATCAAGGCAAAAAATAGTCATAAAATGGAAATTAGGGGAACGGATACTAAAGAAAGAACCAAATAAAGCATTAAATTATGCTTGTGTCATCATGTTACACAATTTACAACACTACATTTAGCACTCACTTTAGTAGATGTATGACACTACATGTATATGCAAGCTAAAGTACAGGAAAGCAAATAAACATGTAAAGGATACCCAAAAGGATTGTAGGGGACACAAAACATTATCAAGTGAGAGAAAGAAGCCTCCAATGTAGGAACCTTCAATACCATAGTGTTAAAAATAACATCTTGAAAAACCACTTTGTCAAAAAGCCAAAATCATCCTGCAGGAAAACAAGATGTGATTGTCTAAAAAATTTAAGGAGAATGAGAATGTGATCTAGGATGAAACTCAAGGGTAGATATATATCCCCCTATTTCTACATTCTTTCATGGATGTAGAAACAAGGTAGTGATCTTCCTTTGTGGATTTTTAAAGGGTTGATTAAAATGCCTTTGGCAGGGTCATTTGATAAAACAACACTAGGATAAAAAAAAAATGAGGAAAGAAAATAAAACCAAGATTTCAATGCAACAAACAACATGAAAATAAAAGTTCATAGGCTCAAGTTATAAAGATTTAGATTAGGGGTGCTTTATAAAAAGGGTGAAAATTTTGAAAAAAATATAATATTTTTTATTTTTACTATTTTTTTGATAAATAATAAAAATTTACTTTTTACTATTCTTTTGACTTTTCAACTTCTAAGAATTTGAAGAGGTTTGAATAGCCCTAGGAGCAAAAATGTTGCATAGACAACCATGCTACCCACCCAAGCTATAGGTATTAAGGGACTATATAACAGGGCACCCAAGCCCATGATTTAAGTTGCATTTTGAATTTTGCATATAAATAAGATCATTTTTTATTGATTTTCATACCAAAATGAATCCTATTATGTGCTAGTGTCCAACTTGGGCACCGATATCTAGAAAGGGCGCTAACATCCAAAGGGTGCACTAGCATCTGAATCAAGCATTGGGTTCTAGGATGCACTTTTGTCCTATTGGGTGCTATTGCCTTAAGATTTTGGTCGAATCATGAAATTTTGAACTTGCTTTAGATTTCACAATGAGGAGAAACTGATAAAAAAATGATGCAATTGCAAGACTCTCCAAATATGTAAGAGCATGCAAGTGGTCATGTATATACGATGTTGTGTGGGAACACACAAGTGCTAACAACCACCAAGATTGGGTACCTCTAGGATGTGAGATTATGATGGGAATACATGATGCCCACAATGAGGTTCCACGATCTGATATTGATGGTGCTCATGGAGCATTGTGATACAGACATATCCACCTTCCATCTTTTGAAGGAGGATATGACAGTCACACTCGAGGATGTGTACTAGATCCTATGACAACCCATGTGAGGTGAGGTTGTGAGGATCGAGGATCACTGACCTAGCCATATTTTTTGTCTCAGCCTATGTCATGCTAGAGGACATCATCAGGAACATCTACATGCACTAGTTGGTACATGGTGTCATGGTCACACCAATTATGCATTTCATCATGGTCACTACCATCACTTTGGTGGTAGCACCAGATGGACAAGGCTCACACCTACATGTGGGCCTCGTTCACACTATTTGAGAAATTGAGGGCTAGAGAACTATCTATGACTAGGGATAAAGCATGTTGGACCACCTATATTTGTAAGGGAAAATAGGGCGCATGTAATGAAAACTCCAAACAATAGTGCCTTCGGTAACTTTAATTTCAATCAGGTTGCCTCAAAGACACGTACTACTATGTCCTAAAGCGGAATAGACAGTTTATTTCCCACATTAATCCTTTTGAGAAAAACACAAGTAAATTCAATAGCAAGCAACAACACAGATGAAAGATACTACGGAAAACATAACACAAAGATTTTACATGGGGAAAACCCTTTCGGGTGAAAAAACCCACTCTCCAAAGCTTGAGCCATTGTATTATTCAACAACAGAAAGTTACAATATAGTTTCAGGCTCTTAGCCTTTCAGAGATTACATCTTGTTCATTCTGGATACAACTAGTAGCAAAACTATCCCTGAGAGATCAACCAAAGCAATCATGATCACGAGAGATTCCAACAGCTTAACTCTGCCTCTCAATCCTCTGCTTCGACCTCATGGCCTCGACCTTTCAGCCAGCCACTCGGTCCTCTCTCTATCGTTCTCTCTTTGGCTCTCGGCCTTAGCTCCTTGGCTTATCAGCTCTCTTCTTTAGAACGTCCAATGCATACGTATATACATTCGTTCTCTGCAGGCTCTATGAAATCATTCTTTTCCAACTGTCGGATCAGAACTAACGAATCATCCAGCCCAACATCATTAGATGTCTCCACTTCCTCGTGTTTTAGTTTTCCAACTTCCACACAAAAATGGTTCAAAAAATGGTTCACATCTTGCTTTCTCTGATTGGTCCAAATCGCACCACATCAGACAGTCTTCACTCGGTCAAAAGGCGTTCAACCTATGTTGCATGTCGGTGAGACACTAATAGTGTCTCCCCGATGCCACAAAGCCCATATCGTCTTTATCGCCAAGAGTCTTCACTATCGGCGAGACGTTACACCAAGTCCAGAAAGCTATCGCTCAGACTTCCCCTTATCGCCAAGACATCTTACCGAAGTTCCCAAGTCACATCGACCTCAGCATTCTCATTGACGAGACAATCGCCATTCAATGAGACATCATACTGATGTTCAAAGGTCACTCTGAAATGTCCAACAGTCGGCAAGACATATCGCTTTCGCTGAGACGTTACTCTGAAGTCTTCAAGTCACATCAAAGTGTTCATCAGTCGGCAAGACATACCGCTTTCGCTGAGAGGTCATATCGATGTTCCAAGTTACCTTGAAGTCTTCTATCGGCCAGACATTCCATATTCGCTAAGACTCCATACCGAGCTTAGGAGTCATACCGAACACATCCCACTGCATCAGTGAGACAAACGCTCATCACCAAGACTTCATACGGGTATGTGCAGGATCATCATGGAAAAAACAGGCCCTTAAGTGGCAAAAAATTCAGAAAAATCAAAGTTAGGCAACTTGATGTAAAAATTTGAATAAGTTATCTATATTATTTCAAAAATATGTAAGAATAGAATTTGTAGAAAATTGAATCTAGTTTTTAAACTACTAGGTTTGTTTAAAAATAAAATAAATCTATTTGGTGAAAATTTGAAATTTCAATGCAATAGTACTTAAATTTCAGTGGAAAATAAGAAGTAGGTGTCTGTCTGACCACCCTAACCACAATAAAATGATAATATTTTTTTTTTATAATATTTTAGATATAAGTGGAGGACTCATGTCCTGATGTGATGCATATTTTTTTTGTAATTTTTTTCCAAGTAAATAATTATTTATGAATTTTTATTACAACTTTTGAAAATATAAAACTCATATGTCTTACCACTTAACTTGGTCAAAACTTCATGAAATTCAATTTTTTCCTTTTTAATCCTATAGTATGTGAAGCATAGAATGTGACACATGTTTTGGATTCAAAAAATGTGATACTGTTTGAAAGCTATAGATGTTTTTCAATCAACCTACCAATCATCACTTTAGTCGTAATTTGAATAGAAAATGAATTATAATTACTTATTAAATTCAAATTAAAGAAAAATTTATATTGGTGGAAAGTTGAGAATCTCCTTTAAAAACCCTTTTCGTTTCATCAATTTTGGGTAAAAAAAAGTCATCAGCCACATACCCATCATATTGCCACTTTTTGGCCCATCATGATCATGCGCATACCCATACCGAAGCCTTACGTTACACCGATGACCCCTAACACAGTCGCCGAGACATCTCTCAGTCACCAAGACTTCATGCCGATAGGAACAAGTCATATTGATTTCCACATCGGCCAGACAAACCAAAGGTCATGCCAATATCGGCAAGACTTCCTATCGTCGCCGAGACAACATTCTGACACATATGAGTTACACCAACGATCACAAGCAAATGCTATCGGCAAGACTTCACATATCGCCAAGACTTCATGTTGAAACCCTTGAGTTACTCCAAGTGTATACAATCGCCATAGGTCACCCCAACATACGCTAGGCACCCAATAACAAACCCTTCTGTCACTGAGACATTCCATATCAGTAAGAGATCTCACCGAGTCTCCATGTCATAGTGATAGGTCCATTCAGTAAGACTTAAACAAAGTCTCAGCGACCAGTGCAAACCACAGGGTTCCAAAGCTTCCAGTCGGCCAGACAAAAGGAATGTCACACCAACTTTTCTTTTACAGGGGTTACAGCCTGTGAGATTGAGGCACATATTCCAACAATCTCCCACTTGACGAAGATCACACAGGAACCTCCAAAGCAACCAGGAACTAAGATCACACTAGCTCCACCAGTTCAAACCCTGCAACACTCAAGACACCCAATCAACATGATTCAATAGATAACAGTCCACCAGACAATCTGCAACAAAGACTAGGCATCCAACTACAACTCACTGTCAACAAGGCAACCGATCACATCCTTCCAGGAAACCACATAGACCTCAAACATTCTCTCATGCTCCATCAAGAATTCAGCTCCAACATCCAAGATGTCCACCATTCAGGCAACAATCATGTCATCTTCCAACATGCCACCTATGGAAGAAGGATACAAATCCAAGGTGTATAAGCACCATTCCAACGAACACAAGCAAAAGATCCCAGTGATATCACCAACAGATACTGCTACCACTTCACTGTGCTCAAACGCTATACAGAAGCAATATCAACTTCAAAGCTTCAATCAGAACACAACAATGAAGTCATTATCCAGAAACAAGATACTAAACATCAGCTAGAACAATAATCATACTGACTGATAAACCCACGTGACTGGAAATAGCACCCACAGCTCGTGCTATTCCATCCAATCTCACATACCTCATAGGTATCACCATTAGTAAACTTATGCCAATCCATAACCAACTCATTAACAGTAAATACAAGCTCCAAGTGTCAACCAGTAGAAGAAGACAAGACACATACAGGAACTCCCACTGCCTAAGTAATCCAGATCTGAAAGATCAAAGGCATCGCAAGTCTACCAATACCAGCACATAGAAAATGTAACCCTGTAGTACCAAGGAAAAAACCACAATGATATGCACAACCTGCAACAACCTACCACAAGAAACATTTCTCACACCACAAACCTTCACGGCCACAGAGAGAAACTATGCACATCATCTTCCTGTAGAGCATCCTCCTACATACACTTCTAATAGACAGCTATGTCAAGAATGATCTTCTTCTTACCCCAAAATAAAAAACCTGAACAACATCCATCTGTTCAATCACCAAGATCAAACCATCTTTAAAAACAACATGGATGTAAGCATCTCAAAGAAGATAAAGCTATTTCATTCCCCATTTTAGGAAATCATCCCATACAACATCTCCTACTAATTCTCATTAGTAACAAAGAGATAAAACAAAGTTGTACAACTTCCACTATGAATCCTCCAGAACCATTGGACAACAATTCAAGATCCATATCATGAAAGTGAACTTAATAAAACACATCTAAAAAATATAATGGGCCAAATACCTTTCAGATAAACTGCCGAGTAGACCAAGAGTGGGAACGAGAATACTCCTTCAAGATACAAGTCATCATGACTAATCCAAGAGCAATCTCCTCATAGGTCTCTTATTGAACTCACGTTCAACCAAGGTGTAGGCTTCTCAGACTTTCTACTGAAAAACTTTAACAAAAGTAACAAGCAACAATACTTCTCTCATAAGAGAAAAACAGCCTCACCTTATTCTTCATGTATCAATGAGTACTAGCAACTGATCATCTCATGCTAAACTTCAACTGCATTACTGCACTATCACGAAGTATCAAGCAAATAATCAAAGCACCCAATACACAAAGAATTACCAGACCACTGTCAAAGCTCCAATCATCTGAATCAGGAACTTATCATGACATCATGATCTACACATCCCCATAGGAGATACCATCCTCCAAGTGACTTCACCATTGTCTCAAGTACAATGCACAATGCCAAAACTCCAGTGCACAAACAAGAGTATACCATGACATAAAGCAAATAGACTTAAAAACAACATCACCTGTCAAGCACCACCAAAACCTTAGCCAAAGACTCCAAGTGTCCTCCATGGATCCAAGATGTTGCACATCTTCAAGTAATGTCCATGCAAATGCGAAAGAACCCTTCTGCAGCAGCAAGATCAAAGAGCTCTCCCAAGAAACATCTGCAACACTAAAGAAGACCATTCACCACCACATGATGAATCCACAGTCACTGCTAGAGCTCCCACTAAAATGTGACACCTGAGCTCTCCAAGCATCATGACTACCTGCTACAGGTTCCCATAACCGACTATTCAAGTACTCAATAGTATCCATCCTCTCATCTCAAAACACCACACCAATGCACAAGTGACCATAGACAAGGCCAACTAACAAGTTTGCACCACCAGTGAATCAACCTCGTGGATATAGACAGTCCACTTCTGAGTTGTCCCATAGCAAACATGTAGGTAAACACATCCCACAACATTGTACAACACCTAGATCCATTTAACAGAAACGTGAAAACCCATCATCACATTAGAAATGCAAAATTGAGATTTCAAAGAGAATAACCACGTAGACAACATGACTCAAACACCAGATCACGCCAATTTTGATTTTCCAATCATGTCCACAATGAGCACCATAATCAAGGAACCCTCAAGTACCACCACAAGAATGTTGAGTGACAAATCATGTACCAACACTCCCATGCAGAGAAGAAATCATACATCTTCAAGCCATACACCAAGCATGCATGCAGAACTGCAACTATCTCATCCAGCAACACCCCAAAAGGCCAGTGTCTAGACAATAGCTTAACAGCAACTCAACATGATCACAAGTTTTGCTTAACTGTGTAAAACCTGCAAAACCACAGATTCATGCAAGTAAAAATCATCCTTAGAAAGAAACTAGCAGTTTAGGAGAATCCAGGCCCCTTTCAGACCAACTCTAAAACCACCACCATGTATATGCATCCAAGAAAGAGAGAAAGGCTATTTTAGAAGCTTGCAAATCATCTAATGATTAACTCCATAGCCTTTTAGTATCCGAGGTTAATAGGAAACAGTGCCTTCCAACACCAGGAACCACCACCTAGCATAAGCACTCTCTTCCATGGCTGAGAAACAAACAAGGCTTCTCCATATCATCAGGGAGCCTCTCAGACAGACACCCAATATGAAAGCTTTACTGCTACATAGCCACAGAGCAAAGAAATCCACCTCATACTCCAAGGTTATACCTCTACCAACCAGGAGACACAGATCACAACATCATCAACTCCCTTTTCCATCTTGACCATCCTTCAAGCTGCATGCTGTCTCAGAATACCACAAGGCTTCCACTCATCAAAGGATCAATACATCAGTCCATTCCTCCAAATCTCTTCCAGCCTATCAAGCTAAGAAATCTTCACAAGAGAAATACCCAGAACCAACAACCAGAAGAAGGCTCTGATACCACTTGTAAGGGAAAATAGGGCGCATGTAATGAAAAATCCAAACAGTAGTGCCTTCGGTAACTTTAATTTCAATCAGGTTGCCTCAAAGACACGTACTACTATGTCCTAAAGCAGAAATAGACACAGTTTATTTCCCACATTAATCCTTCTGAGAAAAACACAAGTAAATTCAACAGCAAGCAACAACACAGATGAAAGATACTACGGAAAACATAACACAAAGATTTTACGTGGGGAAAACCCTTTCGGGTGAAAAACCCCACTCTCCAAAGTTTGAGCCATTGTATTATTCAGCAACAGAAAGTTACAATACAGTTTCAGGCTCTTAGCCTTTTAGAGATTACATCTTGTTCATTCTGGATACAACTGGTAGCAAAACTATCCCTGAGAGATCAACCAAAGCAATCATGATCACAAGAGATTACAACAACTTAACTCTGCCTCTCAATCCTCTGCTTCGACCTCATGGCCTCGACCTTTCAGCCAGCCACTCGGTCCTCTCTCTATCATTCTCTCTCTGTCTCTCAGCCTCAGCTCCTTGGCTTATCAGCTCTCTTCTTTAGAATGTCCAATGCATACGTACATACATTCGTTCTCTACAGGCTCTATGAAATCGTTCTTTTCCAACTGTCGGATCAGAACTAACGAATCATCTAGCCTAGCATCATTAGATGTTTCCACTTCCTCATGTTTAAGTTTTCCAACTTCCACACAGAAACGGTTCAAGAAACGGTTCACATCTTGCTTTCTCTGATTGGTCCAAATCGCACCACGTCAGATAGTCTTCACTCGGTCAAAAGGCATTCAACCTGTGTCGCATGTTGGTGAGACACTAACCGTGTCTCCCTGATGCCACAAAGCCCATATCATCTTTATCGCCAAGAGTCTTCACTATCGGCAAGACATTACACCAAGTTCAAAAAGCTATCGCTCAGACTTCCCCTTGTCGCCAAGACATCTTACCGAAGTTCCCAAGTCACATCGACCTCAGCATTCTCATCGGCGAGACAATCGCCATTCGATGAGACATCATACTGATGTTCAAAGGTCAATTTGAAATGTCCAATAGTCGGCAAGACATATCGCTTTCACTGAGACATTACTCTGAAGTCTTCAAGTCACATCGAAGTGTTCATCAGTCGGCAAGACATACCGCTTTCACTGAGAGGTCATATCGATGTTCCAAGTTACCCCGAAGTCTTATGTCGGCCAGACATTCCATATTCACTAAGACTCCATACTAAGCTCAGGAGTCATACCGAACACATCCCACCGCATTGGTGAGACAAACGCTCATCGCCAAGAATTCATACCGAAGCCTTACGTTACACCGATGACCCCTAACACTATCGCCGAGACATCTCCTAGTCACCAAGACTTCATGCCGATAGGAACAAGTCATACCGATTTCCACATCAGCCAGAAAGACCAAAGGTCATGCCAATATCGGCAAGACTTCCTATCATTGTTGAGACAACATTCTGACACATATGAGTTACACTGATGATTACAAGCAGATGCTATCGGCAAGACTTCACATATCGCCAAGACTTCATGCCAAAACCCTTGAGTTACTCTGAGTTTATACAGTCGCCATAGGTCACTCTGACATATGCTAGTCACCCGATAACAAACCCTTATGTCGCCGAGACATTCCATATCGGTAAGAGATCTCACTGAGTCTCCATGTCATAGCGATAGGTCCATTCGGCAAGACTTAAACAAAGTCTCAGCGACCAGTGCAAACCACAGGGTTCCAAAGCTGCCAGTCAGCCAGACAAAAGGAATGTCACACCGACTTTTCTTTTCCAGGGGTTACAGCCTATGAGATTGAGGCACATATTCCAACAGTATTATTCTCTAGGCCGCAATGTACACTATAAGGCACAGAGCTTGATGACCTTCATGTTTATTTAGGTGTGGGAATTCAATCATAAGATCCTACATGTAAGAAATCATAAATGAGGACAATGAACAAGGATGATGTACCTAGTTCCAACAAGCCTTCTAAGCCAAAGATCACGTTTGTTGTAAAAGGAAGTAATAAAAAGAGTAAAACAGTTGCAGAGGGGGCATCTATTGAGGGGCAAGAAGAATTTTCTTAAGAGGAAAGGCAATAAGAAGAGGAACAACATGAGGACTTGAACGAGTATCTCCTCATGAGAACATTCTAGAGGAACCACCTACCTCCTCTTCTCTAATTGTATCTACCCCTACTCCTCCTATGTCTTCACCAGTTTCTACCATTGCTCCTACCACGACCATTCCTACAATAACTATCAATGTTCCTTCAACTGTGTCAATCCAATCCATTCATTCATCCCCTTCATCGAGATCAATCTTTGATAGTTCCAACTATGGTTTGGATAATGTTTCAGGATCGCATATGTCTTTGCCTAGTTTATCATCACCTTCATTTGACATTACTTCTCAATCTGAATTAGAACAATTTATGTCTGAGTTTGTGCAAGTTTCTAATGTGGAAATTCCCATTGCTATTTTGACTGACATTGCTCCAATTATGACAACAACTTTTATGAATACAACGATGACAACTCAAGCCATGGTTTCCAATCCATAAGAGAGTTCTCCACTTCCACCTTGGCTCTCATCCCAAACCCAAAAAAGGAAGAAGAAATTCATCTCCTTAGATGACTTCGACTTTACATAGTTAACACCAGTGAAGACAAAAGCCAAGAAAAATCCAAAGACTCTTTCCAAGTTGTTGTTTGATAAAGAAGGTTACAGGTATGCAAAGGTGGCTCAACCTCCTCCTAATAAATCTATAGAAGAAGTGGATATCTATGATTATTCCATCACAAGGGTTGAGTTAGGGAAGATAACTCACAAAAGTGCTAAGGAAAATGCTCAATCTACACTAGATTACCTCATTGAGAAATTTCATAAGGTCAAAAAGGTGAAGGATCAATATAAAGCCAAGGCAAAGCAGTTAACTTTCATACTCCAAAAGATTACTCAATCTTTGGAGTCAGTTGAGCCTATGGTCATGAGCATTGAAAATCCAGTCATTTAGAAGGTGAAAAAATTGCATACAAGGGCAGGGTAGTTGATGAGTTCCTAGATAGAATGCTTGCACAAGGTGCACAAATTTTAAGATCCTTTGTGGAGAAAATGGAAGAGATGGAAAATTTAAGATCAGAGTTAGACAAAACTGTTGATACTTTATCCTAGGAACAACAAGACATGGAAAATAGTTTGCAAGCTTGGTTTAAGATGAAGAAGCTCAAAATGGATGCATTAGTGGAAATTGGGATCATTCCTAATAGGGAAATGTTTGTTGAGATAAAGGAGACCATGAAACACAAAGTGAACATCATCAAGGAGTTGATCAATGACTTGCAAAGTGCTCAAGAAGTCAATGAGGACAATGATTTGAATCTTGTTAGTAGGGTTGAAAAGCTTCCTTGTAAGTTACTTGATGATAACCAAAAGTTCCTTTCCTTGGATGCAGTTGTCCAGGAATTCACCAACATGATCTAGAAATAATTTGAAGATCAAGTCTTTTTAGTGGCTTTGATGGACAAGTTGTTGGATATTCAATTAACCCTGGAGAACCTAAAATTGTTTTTAGGAAGGAACGAGAAAGCTTGTAACACCATAAAGGATTCCATAACAAGGGTCCTACTTATCTCTAAACATACTTTAGGTCCTGATAATGATGAAGTTCAAGCAAGCATGAACAAGTATGAAGATTTCATGGAGAAGGATGGTGGAGAAAGTTGAATATGCCTTGTTAAATTTTTAGTAGTTTCATGCTTTATGTAATTAGTTTTAGACATTTTACTTGTCATTTTCAAAAATGTAATTACATGTAAAAATAGAGAAGTCATAAATAAAATCAAACTCTCTTGTGGAATAAGTCAATTTAGTTATTTATTTCCTAGATTATCTCTCAACTCTCCTCTATATATATGGAGTTCTTTTGTAATAAAACCTTTTGATCTTTTGAAACAAAAAAATGCCATTTTGAAGAGCATACTTGCAATATCTGTGTTGAATGTGCAAATTAAAATTTGATCAATAAAAGAAGTGGATTGCTTCCAAACTTTGCTTTGGAACACGTTTGTTGTATGTAAGAGTGTTCTTATGTCTCTCTTGTCATATTATCTTGAAATTGGTTTGGAGCACGTTTGTTGTATGTAAGAGTGTTCTTATGTCTCTCTTGTCATATTATCTTGAAGTTGGTTTATAAGTGGTGTATTATATCATTATTAAAGGGGAATCCAAATTTTGTACTGATAGACTTTATGCTATCATATTGTATTTGGAGTTATATGTTTTGTGTATGAATTTGGTTGAGAACTCGTAGCCTTTGTGCTACAATTGTTAGCTATATTATTGTAGATTTTGGTGTTGTTCGTTGATAGTCTTTGAGCTACAACTTGCTACACGAGTTACTCTTTGGAATCATCTTTGGGAATAACTTGTAATCTTTGAGCGGTAAGTTGTTGTTGTTACATTTGAACCATCATGGAAAGTAATGAAATACTTTTTGTTTCCATGGATTTTTTGGTATCATTCTTGTTATTCTTATGTCTAACAGAATTGGGTATCGGCTATTATTGCTCCAACTAGTGTTATTTAGTTTATTACTTACTATGAACATCAAGGTCATTATTGTAACTTGTTTCCCTTATTTTGAAAAAAGAGAATATGTTGATGGAGACATCCCCATGGATAGTTGTAGTGTACATAATCTTAGTTTAATTTCTAACTTTGATTTAGTGAGCAATAAGAAGGGAGCCTCCCCTTTATGAGAGGAGAGATTAATTTCTCATCATAGCTACGGTTGAAACTACCATTTTATAATTGTTAAAGGAATTACAAAATATTCACCCAACAAACAAGAACCATAACACTCAAATCAAAACCAATTGAAGTAGACAAATGATTTCCAACAAATGCTTAGATTGAAATAACACATGCTCAATAAATGGATTTTGGACCTCTGGTGGTGGGGGTTGGGAAATATCAAGAAGAACCAAGTCTTGGTTAAAATCAAGTATTTTCACCCAAATAACAATCAAGATCTTTAAAACTTTCTAAAATATCAAATCTAATACTTGATTTCCCTTTGGAATAATCCTCTTTTAATGTATAACGATCCTTCCTTTATTGCAAGATCACATAGAAATAAACCTATCTGAGTCAAGATTATTAGAAATAGTTGGGGATTTCCCTTTATCACATGCATTTTCCTCTTAGAAACACCTTGATGAGAAGAAATAGTCTTAGAAATCTATTTTGGGAAATTCCTCTAAAGATGCCCCTAATCATGACAAAGATGATAGTGAAACAAAAAAGCTTCATAATTTACTTGTTGGATCCAATTCATATTTCCCAACCTAATCTCCAATAAATTTGGCAAATCATTATTTAGATCAATCTCTACATAAAGACATAATTAGTTACCTTTATCCCAATTGTTTGATGAGAAGGCTTAAGAGGCTTTCCAAGATCTACTACAATTAAGTGAAGATTATTTCATATCCAAAATTCTATTGGTAGTCAAAGAAGATCAACCCAAACTAGAAGTTGAGATGGAAGCTCCTAACAAGGATCAAATCCAACATGACAAGGTTTAACAAACAAACAAACCTGTCTAGTTGTGAAAATATGGCCCTCCTTCAAAAGCATTTTTTTATGTCATTATCATGAAGATGACAAAGAAAAAACCATTAACAACTAAGACAACCTCTATATCTCCCTCTGGCTACTAATGACTATGAGTCCAATTTATCAAAAAAGGAAAAGTAGCTTAAAAACCTATAAATTTACAAATAATTGCATACTTTGATAAATAAAACATATATTCTGCAATGAGTTCTCAGTTAATGACCATAATGGGTCGTTACTCCCTCTTTTGCAAACACCCATTTAAATGGGAGTGAGTCTTCATTTATTGATCAACTTTGGGATCATGCATAACTTGGACGAGAATATTTAATGCATTAACACGTCCAATAGTTGAATCTTCATAGATTCCAACCTCTTTAAGTGAAAACGACAAAGGTCCATCGAGACCTCCACTAGAACCAACAATAATTGATCAAATTGCTCATACAATATAAAACCTTATTAAAAGTATTAGAAAAATGATAAAAAGATTCTTAAATATTTAAGAAGAGTATAATGTTTGATATATCAAAACCTAAAGTTTAATATTTTTAAAAATATTTTTTCAAAAAAATAGAAACTTTATTATTTAAAAATAATTAATAAAATAAATATTAAATTTTTTTTCATTATTAAATAAATTTAATTAGCCGAAAAGCTATATTGTGTGGGGTACTCACTAAAATTTAGTAATTCTCATGCTTGAAAATAACTTTCGAGTTGTTGAAATAATCCTCACCTCAAGCCTAAAAATAAATTTTGACTTGCATTTAATCAAAGGAAATCAAAGCAAATCAAATCAAATCCTAATCGGAAGAAATCCAATTGGTTCGAGCAATTGTTGGGAAATTGATTTTGGTTCGTCAAATATTTTTAAAAAAATTGAATTAGGGGAGAGGACCCAATAGTTGAGCACCCTAACTTGGCGCTTTTCATACTGCCTATTTCTGGTACTCCTTCCCACATGACTATCCAAGATTGCTTCAATCTCCTCCCTTTCTGAAGTAGGTGCTAGAATGCCATACTACCCTATTGCTGGTGCTTTGTCCATTCCACCTTCATGATACTCTGTCAAATCTGAAATGTTGAACATAGGGGAAATGTTGATTCCATCAGGAAATGCTACCTCATATGCATTCCCTGAATCATGCTTCTTCAAAATATTATAGGGACCGAATTTCTTGTACAACAGCTTACTTGGCAAGTTCCCTACTTATAACTAAGATCTCATTGACGTCATTTACAACCCAACATAATTTATGCAGAATCTTGAAGTCACTTGCCATGGTTTAAATGAGTGTTTAGCTTTCCCTTCCCCTCAAATATAGTTGAAATTAGTGGCTTTTGGCTTTGTTGTTGGGTCAACATCAATGGGATCTACCACTTTATCTGTGGCTATCACCTTTGCATTTGGAACTAAACTCACTTGGTTCTATAGAAAACTCTACACTTGCACCCAATATATCTCAAGATCAAGACTCGATGCAGTAATAGAGTAAGTTTGAAAGGAGAGACCGAGAATATAGTTCCAATTATTTGCCTTGAACCAATTAATGATCTAATGACAAATCCTGCAAGAGGGATGGTTGACCATATTTCTAATCCAAATCTAACGAGTGAAGGTTGATCTAGGGGAGAGGGGCCCATAGTGGAGCACCCTAACTCTGTGTTTCTCAAAATCCTACATGGAATTTCAAATCAATCCCAATTTTGTATATTAGTTTACTTGGCAACTTACCTGCTTAAAAATTTTAATTTTAGGGTCACATCATCAAATATGATGCCACATCGGCATGCTTTTTGTTAAGGTATTAAAAAAGGCTAAAAAAAAGTGAGACCCATAGTGGTGCACTAATTCATGTTTTATTGGTGCGCCAATGTGGCATCACATGATTTGTCAGTTTGTGTACTTTATGAATAAAAAGTGTTTTGCAATTGGATATTAAGATGCTCCACTATGAGGCCCACTAAGAACTACTTCTATCCCCACTATTGAAACCCGCTCCACTATGGGCCCCTATCCCCTAGTTGAGTGGACCAATTGATCTCACTAATAATTATTGATTGGAAATGCCATGTCAAGTGCACATGAGTATACTTCAAATTCAAGGCAACAAATTTATAGGATATCAAAGAGAAACCCATCCTGGAAGTCACAAACACAAAGAGATTGACCACCATTGACAATTTAAAATTAGCCAAATTTACAAGTTTTCTCTCAATCTAGGCATCTTGTATACTTTTATGATTGATTTCTTAGAAGAGAGACATATCATGGCTTAAGAATTATGTAGGCTCTTGTTTTAGTTTTATTGGTTTTCATTGTTTTTCCCCTCATAAATACTTTGTTGTTTCCATTTGGGTAAGCTTTTCTTTGTATTATATTATCCTCAATTTCATTGGAATGTATAATAATTCTCATGAAGGAAAGATAAAGAGATCACTAAAGGCACAACATGGAGTTGAGAATGTTACTGCTAATATTCAATAAAGAACAATTCTTATAGAGCATGATGCCCAATCTGGATATGATTTGGTATATAATGTCATATTGCATCAATAATTTTTTTGTTATTTAGGCTTTCATAATATGATTTACAATTGCATGTGAATAGTCTAAACATAGAAAGGTTTTGATGATATGTGTGCAGTTCAAGTGTTGGCAAACATTTGTTTCACTATTAAAGTTGTTCAGACAAAAAACTTATAGCAAACCAAGGAAAAATCCATCATGGAAGTCACAAACACAAACATAATTAACACCATTGACAATTTCAAATTACCCAAATTTGTAAGTTTGCTCTCAATTTAGGCATCTTGTATGCTTTTAAGATTGAATTTTTAGAAGAGAGTCATATCTTGTATGCTTTTAATATTGCTTTTGAGATTGAATTTTTAGAAGAGAGTCATGGCTTAAGTATTGTCTAGGTTCTTGTTTTAGTTTTCTTGGTTTTCATTATTTGTGTCTCATAAATAGTCTACATTTGAGATCTCTTCAATGATAATATCTCATGTGCATTGACTATAATGTATTGGTGGTTGAAACTCTTCTTTCATTATCTAAATGATACATATAGATATGTTAATTTTTTAAATATTAAAACAAAATAATATTAAAACAAATTCCCATATCCACCTATCATCATTGACATCACCATAAAAGAGGTCATGCGAAAAGCCTAAGCCGTTATTAAAAAATTATCAAGTTGATGATTCCCACCAAGAGTTTGATCATCGGGTGTGTTAATTCCATACGAATTGATAGTGAAAATCATGTGCCCATCATTCCAACAACAACACTAAAGATTGAAATTCCACATAATTCCAAGTCGACACTAAGAAAGTGGTGGCCAAAATATTGTTAGAAAGAGTAGTGAATGTAGTGTAGAAAAATTTGCACCTTTACATTTTCACTATGTTTGGGTCCCTTAATTTAATTGGACTTAATTAAGCCTCTAATTAGCCTAATTATGCATTTAAAATCCCAATTAATCTCATTTTCTAAAAGGGAAACTTGTATTAAACAATTGCAAACATTAATTAAATTGCCTTGGAAATTGAGTGCTCTAGATATAGGTCCTAAGACCCATTCGCCCAAGGGCGAATGGGTCCTCCCTAAGTTTAGGATCTCAAATTTTAATATGTTTTCTGCAGAATTTTTATGATTCAAATCAAATTGCAATTGTCGGCCTTTGATGTTTAATTTTTGAGTAATTAGAAAATTACCTATAAATACAAGGTCTTTTTATCAATTCAATATCTAGAATTTTTATGCAAGCATTCCAAGAGTAAATATTATTGTCAAAGGTTTTCAAGAGTAGATTTATCAGTCATCTACAACAACATTCAAGATCTCAAGCATCATGTCAAAGTTATTTGCATCTATGCATGTTTTTTGAGCTAAAATTGTGATGTAGGTTTCAAGCATTCAAGTAAAAATTCAAGCATCAAGATCAACATCCAATCAAGCCATTTCATTCAAGATCAGGACCTTGGAGAGATGTGTTAGACTTTAGTCCTCTAAGGATCTCCATTGAAGGGTTTGGTGATTTACAACATAGCATTGTTCATTCATTATTCCTTCCATTCATGTTTCATTTCATTTCAAGGTTTAATTACCAAAACGGGGTTTGGCCAACGTAAACCTCTATTCACCAAAAACAAACAATTTTTCCCTCTCTTTTTATGTGCAGATTTGCAGGTGAAGAAGGATTGAAGATTGATCAAAAGTGCAATTTTGCAAAGTTGTCAAGCCACAAAATCTTGCTGAATTTAATTTCAACCTTCCAACAGTGAGATCTAAAGGAATCAAGAGTGCAGATCCAAGAGCAGAGGACTATAAAATTATATTTCAGATCCTTGTGGTAGGACCCATTTTCCCTAGGGTGAATCTATCCTAGGAGGACACTCAACAACTTTTGGTGATTGGTAAACATTATCTTACTCCTTTCAGATCTTCTAGAAGTCTATTGTTTTATGCTTTAAATTGATGATTTAAGTTTCATATTGCATAATTGAGTTCCTTTACTGTTTTTAGTTCTTCTCCCCAAAGTGTTGTTTAGGTAGATTTTACCAGGTCTTGTCATAAGGAAAACAACAAGATCTTCATTAAGGTTGACTCACCTAAGGGTTAAAATTCAATCTTACCTATGGGGATCTCTTTTTCCTAATGAAAGTAGAAAGATAGGTGCACATATTCAATCCCCTCATTTTCAAGCCTTCACCTATTTTTCTTCATTTCATTTTGGTGAACCCGACATTCTTGCACTATAAATTTTCTGATTTGTAGTTCATAAAAACCCTAGATCTAGGATTCGCATTAGATTACATTGCATTTCATTAGTTTGAATTATATTTAGGGTTGTTAAATTTGCATCATTTTTCATCTCATTTAGGGTTGTTAAATTTGCATTAGTTTTCATCTCATTTAGGGTTTTAAATTTGCATTTTGCATTGTTTAAAATCTAGAAAAAAATAAAATAAAATAAAATTGCATACATATTACATTGATTTTGCATAGTGCTTGCACATTAGTGTATTTTCAATCATTAACATTCACAAAATTGATCAAAATTGAATTTCAAAAAGTGTCACTTTGTTCATCAATTATCACTAATTTCATTTGCATTAAGACACCTAAATCTGGAAAATTCTATCACTAAAACCATAGTTTGTAATCTAAAATTGAGAATTCAAACATTAAGCAAGAAATTCAAACTTTCATTTTTCAAAAACCTAACCCAGGACCCATTCGCCCCAAGGTGAATTTGTCTTTGTATAGGTGTTGTTTCATATTTTTGGGCAGTAATTTGTCTTTTTTTGCTTCATTTTGTTCTATTGTTAAATTTTTCTTTCAGTTTTAGAAATCAGAAAATTCTATACTTTCTTGCATTAGGTTCAATAGGTCAAATCAAGTGCATTGTTTGAAATAAAAAATTGGCATTAAAAAATATCATTTTTAGTAGCTTGCATTCAAAAATTAGAAAATCTCCATATATTAGATCTGAAACTTGCATTAAATTTCATCATGGACATGTCTATGGGTAATATATGGAGGTCCTTGAGATCTTTGGTAGATGTCTCAAGTTGTGTGTTTGGTGATGACCCTAATGAAATTGATCCCATTAATGAGTCTTCACCTCCTAATGAATGTCCCTATGAAGTGGATATCTTAGGTCAAGATGAAGATAGCATGCAACAATTCATACAAGACTCCTTACGCAATCTTGAGAACAATGCACCCTTTTATCCATCCATGCAAACACCACCTATAATTCCATCACTTGATATGTTCAACCTTTTGCATCCCAAAATTGAAGCACAAAGAAAGCCTCAACCATTGATCATTAATGAACTAGTCAACAAGGACAATAATGATACTCTTTTATCTTATGCTCATTGAGTTACTGATACAACCATTAACTTAGAAGAGAGTTATGGTCGAGGCTTTAATATTTTAAGTAAACAAGGATGTGACATAATAAATGAGCATGGAATCCACAAACTATTAGAGAAAATACCATTCAATGATACCTAGGGGTTAGGATATTAAGATATTCCTCCCCCCTTGCACATTTCCTAAGGGAAAAGGTGTTCTCTTTCAGAAGATCATTTCAAGAAACCAATTAATACGTCATAAGGACGATAGGGTCACCTTAGCTCCTCCACCCCCACTTCCACCTCAACAAGTTTCTCAATTAAGAAAAAGACAAATGCCTTATAAACTTAAGAAGTTGCAATTTCCTTGTCCTATGTTTAAGAATGAAAAATCTTTACACACACTACTTAATCAAGGACTTATAACATTGCCACCTATCAAGGAAAATCAAAGGAAAAAGTACAAACATGTCTCATTGTCAATATCATGGAACTCTTGGACATAGTACTAATGAGTGTCATGTCTTAAAGAGAATCATTAACAAATTTGAACTATTTTCACAAGAATATGATAAATAATCCCTTAGAAATTAATTGCTTTGTTCCTTGCCATGCGATAGTTGTAGAATCATAAGCATACTCACTATTGCATGTTTTGCATTTACTGCAAATCATTTTTATATTGTAAGGAGCCCATTCTCATCACCTACCTCAGCTCATCCTTGTCTTACACTTAGTGGGGGCAAGGAGTTAGATAGCCTTGTCCTAGTTTGACACTTGTTGTTGTCCCTTTGGCTAGTTGTCCACCTTCTGCCTATGATGAACAAGCTTGGAATGTGGATGACCTGATATAGGTTGACTCACATGTGCCATACTAGTCTTTTTGTTGTTTTCTTTTCATGTTCTTTGTGATTGCATGCACGCATAATGTGATCCCTTGTACAGTGTTGCTTGGCATGCCTTTATATGTTTGTGAGCCTACTTTGGATGACCCTTGTCACTTTGTTGGTGCAAGGATACAAAGGAAGAAAATTTGTCATGGCATTCTTCTATTTGTATCTACATTCTTCTATATGTTGTAAACCTTTATCTTTTATCTTGTCTTGTGTTTTCCTTTTGGGGATGATGCAAGGCATCGAGACATTTAGGTCTCTTCCATGTCAACCCAAAATATTTTCTTTGTTTTCACTCTCTATGTGTCATTCTTCCTTTGTGCTCATTGTTCCATGATTCATTTGGTGAATGATGACGATTTTGAGCTCGATTATATCACTATAGCAAAGACATACGTTGACCCTAGATCCATGGATCCCTTATGTGTTATCTTAGGATTGCATATGGGGGACAAGCTCCTTTCCATGACATAGCTCTATTTTGGAAACATATGTTTTACATAGGGATTTCCAAATAAAGCTCTCATGTATTGGCATTTATCATATTCTACTTTAAAGTAATTGCTCACAACATGGTGTTTAGCAATTTTTTTAAAGTGGGGGCATTCGCATCCCTGCTCATTGTTTGCTTCAAAGTGTGGTCTTATTACTTCATGTGATGCCTCTTCTTTGTGGTGACATTGGGTTTGATGTCCTTCAAGAGGGTGACCTTTCTTGGCATATGGCATTCCTCTCAGTGGTAGTGCTACGACTTGTGTTCCCTAAGTTGCAAATATTTTATCCTCGACTAGTCCTCTCTTGGTGACATTAACCACGATGTCCCCTAAGGAAATTCCTTTCATGAACTAAGAAAAACCCCTTTGACTATCCTATCCTATTGCATAATTTACAACTTTTTCTTGAACACCAAGCATAACACAACTTGCTTGCTAGTGAAGCCTTTTTGTTTTTCATGAGTGTCTAGTATAATGCAGCTTGCTAGCCTTGTGGAACCTTTTTTGTGGCACCTTATCAAAGTTATAAGGAGGTATAAATTTTGATATGGTTGACATATGGGATCATGTAGACCTAGCATACCTTTCCCATCAACCACCTTTTTGGGGCTCACATAGTGGCCAACGAATTTCAGTAGCCTATGTGAGTATATTTTGTTTGCATAGTGGACAATGGATTTCCACTTGTGAACATTTTTTGGAAAAATAGATAAGGCTTGATCCATACCTATTGGACAAATAGTTGAGGCTTGATCCACCCTTTCTCTTTTTTTTCATCAATTTTGGCATTGTATACTTGCGTATCTTTTCTTGTGGATGTATATCTTCGTATATGTGTGTTCCTTTGTACTTATGTTGGTTTGCCATGGGATCTTGATCCTAGGGTTTTGATCACCCTCCTTGATCTTTGTCATCCTATCTCACTAACATTTATACACTTGGACCCCTCTTGATGCTTATTTGTCTACTTTAGTGTGAGTTTGAGCATAGGGCTCATCCTCTCACTAAAGTGGGGGCTAAATGTCGTGTAAAAAAATGTACACCTTTATATTTTCACTTTGTGTTTGGGTCCCTTAATTTAATTGGAATTAATTAAGCCTCTAATTTTCCCAATTATGCATTTTAAAGCCTAATTAATCATATTTTCCAAAAGGGAAACTTGTATTAAACAATTGCAAAAACTAATTAAATTGTTTTGGAAATTAAGTGTCCTAGATTTAATTCCTAGGACCATTCGCCCAAGGGTGAATGGGTCCTCCTAAGTTTAGGATCTCAAGTTTTAATATGTTTTTGGTGGCATTTTTATGGTTCAAATTCAAATTTCAATTTTTGGCCTTTGATGTTTAATTTTTGGAAAATTAGAAAATTACCTATAAATACAAGGTCTTTTATTAATTCAATATCTAGAATTTTTATGCAAGTATTCCAAGAGAAAATATTATTGTCAAAGGTGTTCAAGAGCAGATTTATCAGTCATCTACATCAACATTCAAGATCTCAAGCATCATGTCAAAGTTATTTGCATCTATGCATGTTTTTGGAGCTAACATTGTGATGTAGGTTCCAAGCATTCAAGTCAAAATTCAAGCATCAAGATCAACATCCAATCAAGCCATTTCATGCAAGATCAAGACCTTAGAGATATATGTTAGACTTCAGTCCTCCAAGGATCTCCATTGAAGGGTTTGGTGAGTTGCAACATAGCATTGCTCATTCATCATTCCTTCCATTCATGTTTCATTTCATTTCAAGGTTTAATTACCAAAATGGAGTTTGACCAAGGCAAACCCCTATTCACCAAAAACAAACAATTTTTCCCTCTCTTTGTATGTGTAGATTTGCAAGTGAAGAAGGATTGAAGATTGATCAAAAGTGCAAATTTCCAAAGTTGTCAAAGTTGTTATCAAAGTTGTCAAGCCACATAATCTTACTTGCAAAATTTAATTCCAACCTTCCGATAGTGAGATCTAGAGGAATCAAGAGAGAAGATCCAAGAGAAAAGGACTGTAAAATTAGATTTTGGATCCCTGTAGCAAGACCCATTCGCCCTAGGGAAAATCTGTCATAGGAGGACACTCAACAACAACTTTTGGTGACTGGTAAATGTTATCTTACTCCTCTTAGATCTACCGAAAGTCTATTTTTTTATGTTTTAAATTGATGATTTAAGTTTCACATTACATAATTGAGTTCATTTACCATTTTTATTTTTTCTCCCCAAAGTGTTGTTCAGACAAATTTTACCCATTCTGTCATAAGGAAAACAACAATATCTCCATTAAGGTTGACTCACCTAAGGTTGAAAGTCAATCTTACCTTTGGGGATCTCTTTTTCCTAATGAAAGTATAAAGATAGGTGTACATTTTCAATCACCCCATTTTCAAGCCCTCACATATTTTCTTCATTTTAGTGAGTAATTCGATCCCTCGCGACTTAAATACCCGCCCATGAAGAACATGGAAGCTAAGACATTGGTAAAGGTTAATTAACTATGGTTATCATAGTTTCGCAACTAAAATACCCACCCATGAAGAACATGGAAGCTAAGACATTGGTAAAGGTTAATTAACTATGGTTATCATAGTTTTAAGTTCTCATCTACATCTCTTTCATGTATACACAAGATGTAACAAACATACATAAGAGGAAAGATTGGATTGCATCTCCTATTTGTTAAGTGTATTTGTGTGACTTTGTTGTTGCATTGTAACAAACCAATATATGTGTGTAGTACCCCTCCATTTATGCTTATGTTTTCTGCTGATACGTTTTTACACTGTTAGACTATGATACTTTGTTTGGATATTTTAATCGCTGGTTTTGAGCGATAGTAGATTTATTATGTGATATGATGATACATTGTATGGTGATTATTGTTTTCTGATATGCTTTGAGGTAGCGTAGATGTTTATTTTCAGTTGATTATTGCTATGTGCATGTTTATGATGGACTAACTCTATTTAATTCGTCAGTCTGATGTGACGTGTATTGGTGTGGAGAACGGAATCGCATCACCCACTTGCGAGTGCCCTGTGATGTCCATGATTTTCTCTGCACGGTGTGCCTGTACAATGGTATATATATATATATGCATGTTATTGTTTGGTTGCAGGATTGCAGGTACATGACACCGACTCCACCTGGTTACTCAGGTCTGAGCGTGTCAAGACTCAACGGATACGTTGATTTGGGAGATAGTAGTTTGGTTCACCCTAGTCTAGTCTATAACCCGGTCACTGTACATTGTCAGTTTTAGTTTGAGTCATAGGTTGTCTTGCATTCTTCTGTTTGGTTAATTGCTTGAAAGGAAAAATGTCTATTTAAATAATAGTTTATTATGTTTTATTTACTATTATTTAAATTAATTTTTAAATGTTGAAGAAATTAGTTGCTTGTTATTTAATTAATTAATTAGCTTGTTTGGTTAAATGGTTTGATCTTAAAAGATTAAATTTATTTAATTAAATAAATTAGTTAATTAAATTAAATTGTTTAAGTGTGTGAATAGTTTTATTTGAAATTAAATAAATTTGTGGAAATGGCAATTTTTATTAATAAATAAATTTTGCATTAGAAAATTGTAAATTTTAAAATAAATTAAATTAATTAATTAAAGTGCATGCAATTTGAAATAGGCAAGATTGCCGAGAAGTGGTTGAGAAGATATTTTGCACTTCTCGACATGTGTGCCAGTGCATTTATTGATTATGGTTGAGGAATTTGTTTACGGAGGTTAATTTGGATCTGGAAGAAATCACAGAGGTTATCCTATTCTATTTTCTCTTCACGGGAAAAATATCAGTGCTTTTGCAAAATTTTACTGTATATGCTTCTGGAATATTGTATACTTGTGGAAAATCTCTGCTTGCAATTTGGGTTTTGTTCTCGAGAAAAGTTTTGGAAGGCTATAGGAAACAGAGGCTACAGAGGTTCTCAGCATCAAATCAATTTCTTTTAAAGCTTCGGGATATCAGGTATTCTTCTTGTGGTTTAAATTTGTTGTTTTGAAAGAATATATGTGAAAGAAATCTCTTTAATTTAAATCCTCTGTATATTTTTCAAGAAAAATACTTACTGTGTATTCCCGGAATGGGATTTATTAAGATTCTTTACTTTCTGGAAAAAGAGTTTGTGTGAAAGGAAATTATTGAAATCATCTGGAAAATACAATTTTATGTGTTATGTGAAATTTCCCTATTACCCTTTATAAAACCTCGTAGAACTTCTGTAGAGTTTTCTAAAAATCCTCTGTATGATAACCTTGTTAATTTGTATATATATATATATATATATTTATACATATATTTTATTTCATTTATAAATTGGATTGTGGAAGAAACTCATTTTAAATTTTATGTTTATTTTATTTTGGAATTGTCGTACGGGCGAGTTGGGAAACGGAAATGAAAAAAATCTGCAATCAAAATTTAATTAAATGCGTATGTTTTTATAGGGAATGTATTTTTAAAAAAATATATGTTAAAAATTTTGAAAGAGCCGAAGCTCTGTGTGGGCAGGGGCTACCCGCAGCCGACCCCGCAGGGGCACGGCGGCGAGGGCCGAGCCAGCGCCGCCCTTGCGGGTAGCGCACGGCTCAGCCACCGCGGCCGAGCCTGTGGGGTGGGCTGTAAAGGCAGCCCTTTCCCACTGTGCGCGGGGTTAGGGCTTTGCCCTAACTTCCAATGCGTATTATGTTTTCAATGCAATTTTTAAATCTGTTATTTGTTATTTGGAATATAAATATATATTATATTTATTATGTATATATATTATATATATAATGTATATTAATACCATAATATATATTATATATATAATATGTATATATAATATTTATAATTATTTGTATTTATTTAAATGTAAAAAAAAAATATATATTGGAAGTGTTATTATGTATAAATGAAATATTTAAAAGAATGATTTATTAAATATCTAGAAATAGATATTATAACAATTGATTTATCTTGATTATGTTATTTGAGCTTAGAATGAACTTTTATTCTGAAGTATTTATAAATTTCATTATAATAAATGTTTATGAAATTAAGCAAAGCATAGATTTCATTTTTGGTATTGAATGGAAATAAATGATACTTTAAATGATTGATTTTGTGTATCACATATTTTGATTGATTGGATCTAGTATATCCTAATGTAGATCTTTAATTATCAATTTGCTTTGATTTTTGTTTCCTTGTTGGGAAAATTGGGAAAGTATTAAATAAACAAGTCTTCCAGACCAACTTAATACCGTGGGGATTCTGTTTGTTAAGTTGAATTCATATGTTGGCTAAGTTGTGTACATGATATTAGCTTGGTACTTAGATACCTGATTTTTGAGAACATAGACATTGATGTTCGTTATGAATAGTGTTGAAATTGTCTGTTGTATGTTGTACACTTTGTAAACCTTAGTCAAGAAAACTTAGGAATCTTTGTTATGTTTAGGGGAGTGGCTTTTTGTAAGGGCCGACACACAAAGTGGTGTCAGGGTAACTTACAAAGAGTTAGTAAGTCAGTGATAACTAAATAACACAGTAGTTAGATTAAAACTCTTAACAAGATGTTTATGCCTCGCTTATGACTCTTGAGCTAGTTCAGTCTTGAGTATAAGATGAGAAGGCCTGGAATGGAAAATCGATGTCTTGTTTCTTTAAGAGACATTCGATTCCGCAATGGTTTGCAATGGGGCCGGGTTTCGTAAGAGGTTACTAGGGTAACCCAAGGTTGGGGGCCGGAACCTAGGAAGAAACACCAGGGTAACCTTTGCAATATTGTGATGACACTCCACCTAAAGTAACAGTTAACCTTGTGTGTGTAGTACATTCAATTGTCTAAAATCTGGAAGCAATGTAACCATCAGATAGTTGTGTACTTGTGTCTAGGGTTAGTAGATTATGTCTAGGTAACCATATTACTATCTCCTAGCACGGGGGGTGGACCTACGGGTACCACATGGTTGGGTGGAATGTGCACCTTACTCCGTTGGGTCCCCAGTTTTGTGATCATGGCATCAAGAGCTTCATGGATGGAGAGCTCGCACTTGGAAACTTATGTGTACTTCTTCATTGTAATTTGTAAACTTTGTATTTGAAAACATCCCTCAATTGTTTATGAGGAGAACATTGTATATGTAACTTGTAACTATTATTTGATCTACCTCATCAAATGGATGAGTATTGTATATTTTATCAAATGCAATGTAAGGAAACAAATTTGTACTTTATGTTATCTTGAATGGAGTTTCAAATGAAATGTAATGTTTATCTTTAAGTTAATGTTAATTAATATGTGCAATGCGAAATACTAAAGTCGTCTATGGAAACTCAAAGTAGTGTAACGTCTCGTAACTTAATGAATGTATGCAACTAATTAACTTAATAATTATACTTTAAAAAAAAAATTATTACACTTTTATACACAATTGCAACATTCCTTAGGTTATTATGACGGGGCATTACAATGTGTACTTGTATATAGAAATTATGTTTATACATGTTCTATTGGTATTTGGTTGTAAAATCCTAGGAAATCATAGAGGAGATGTTCCTAGGGATAATGGTATAAAAGTAGAGGAAACAAGAAATGATTGACTATAAGCCAACATGCATAAAGAGATGATTTTATGATTAATCTTCCTCACTGCTTCTTATGGAATTTTGTATCTACTGTGACAGTAGCTAAAAGGAAGATGCACTTCCTTTGTTTGACATTGGTGAAGATCGATTGATCATTTCTAACAAGAATCTAATGTACTTGTTTTTTTATCTCATGTTTTTAAAATTAACTATTTTCCAAGCAAAAAAAGATCTGAAACATACTTTATCAAAGATAGTATTTTAAACATGTATTTTATGTTGATTGGGTGCTAAGTGCTAGAGGAGAGGGGCCCAAAGTAGGGAAGGAGTCTATACTGGGGACGGAAGTAGTCCCACATGGGCCCCACACTAGACCGCCTTAATATAAAATTGTAAAATAGTTTTCACCCACAAAGTCAACAAGGGTACTCATGTCATTGTACCATCAAAATTGTATTATAATCAGTGAATATTTTTCCCATACACAAATAGATATTCATAGTCTTACATGCCAAAGAATATTCAAAGCACATCTAACAACAAAAACATGCAAGCCATATTGCTTGCTACTGGCTCACAACTTTAAAACATGCACCCAAAATATAAAATTAGTATAACCCAAGCTCCTGTATAATGTCACCCCTTGCATTACATCACAACCAATTTTTTGATAGATCAGATGTCACAAGAACAACTAGGAGCTGGCATTGTCCCATCAGCAAACCCAATCCAACCAAATCCCCAACCCACTTGCCCACCAACACAATACTCAAACAAAAATCAATCATTCATATGTGTCCCATCGATCAAATTGATGCTCTCTACTACTGGTACCTTCTCCTTTTTTGCCACCTACAACCACCAAAATAATAGCGTTAAACCCACCAAAATCTCCTATCAAGTAAACAAGGATTTCACGCCATTAATACATACAAACTCTGCAATTGAAGGCATCAGATCAAGATTTCAATTTTTTTTAAAAAGGACAAGAATTAAAGACTCCATACCAAACCAGCATTGAACATATATAAGGATATTTTTAAATTAAAAAATGCATTACTCAATCTCTTGCAATTTCCACTTAACACGTCCCACTTTCATTTTTCAGTTATACAATTTGCTCTAGAAATATGAAGAAAGTCTAGAGGCAGCAACAACACCCTAAGAAGCTACAAGTATTCTACTGCTACAGATTCTTTATGCCTACAGATGCCAATATGTTGTATGCTATAAATATGTTGTCCACAAATCTGTAAATATTTGGGGTTTCATACTAATGTTGTTTACATTGGGTTTTTCATTTATGTTCTTTATGCCTGGGAATGCAAATATGTTGTATGCGATGTCAATTTTTCTCACAAAGACCTGTAACTCAATATCTAGGGTTTGAACTTACACTTTATATGAATTTCAAGTCATTTCAATTCAATTTCAAGGTTTCACTAGTTTTTGTTTCCTCTATACTCGTCCATGCACAATATTTACTCTGCATTGTGCTTTTCAATATCTTGTGTTCTTCATTGCGCAATATTTACTCGGCATTGTGTTTTTCATATTTTCTTCCTTATAGGAAATATGAAAAGGGTTTGACTCGTTTAAATGGCTTTCCATGCACTCGTATTCGTGTGTTCATCATTTCACAAAATTTAACTCTACAATTTTCTTTTTACATTTGTTTGTTATTCCAAAATACGGAAATGGTTACAATATATCACACTACATATTGTTTTTTATATTTGACTATTACTAAAAAATATTCATAGGGTTTTAATGTTTATCATTTCGAGGGTTTTTATCTTGCACTTGCATTTGTGTGTTCCTCATTGCACAAACTTTAACTCTGCAATTTGCTTATAATATTCTCATGTTATTTCGAAATATGAAAATGGTATCACTAGTTTTCATTTTAAAGATATTTTGGCATGCAATTGTATTATTTTGTTCTTCCATGCACACTAGTTTTGTCTGTGAAATGCTTTTTTTATTTGATTGCAACTACCAAACATGGAAAGGGTTTCATTGGTTCACAATTACAGGGTTTTCTGCCATGCACTTGTATTCCTCTGCTTGAAAATGCACAAACTTTAACTCTGCAATTTACCTTTAATATTTTTTTGTTATTCCCAAATATGAAAACGGATTCACTTGTTTTCATTTCAAGGATATTCTACCATGTAATTATATTTTTTTGTTCTTATATATGTATTTCTCTCTCTATACACACACACACACACACACACACACACACACACACACACACACACACATATATATATAATACATATACATATATATATGTGTGTGTGTGTGTATGTAATTGTTTATGTATATATATGTATTTCTTTAAGTATATATATTTGATTGTTACTATGAAATATGGAAAGGGTAGTTGGTGACGAACATTTATAGTGCATAAAACTTGTATCCAATGGGTTTGAATTTAGATAATGATGTATGCACTATAAATGTTTGTCATCCACTACCCTTTGACTCCATATTTGGGTTTTCAACTTATATTCTTTGTTGATGTCAATGCATTTATGTTCGGCTCTCCATGATTTATTGTTCAACTCTGCACTCAAGAAATCTCCCTTTCTCTTTCAGTTGAGGTTTTCTATCTCACTACACCTTTACCATTGTCTTTCATTTCAATAATGGTTAACCAATGTTCATTCATGTCTCACTAACTTGATATGCTCTAAGTCATTTCAATTCAAATAATAAATCAAACAAATTGTCAACATGCATATATTTAAAAACAAGTTGTTCATGCACAATAAATACAATTGCATTAAAAATTGTTAATAAAAACCAAGAATTCAATTGCAAACTATTAATAAAAACCAAGCATTGAATTGCAAACTGTCAAGATGCATATTAAAGAAAAGAAAATTGTTCATGCATCACTGTGACTTCAGCAGTGTTCAATTATTATTTTTTAACTGCTCCAAACATCTTTTTTAGTATCTGTAAGTGCAATCTAAAGGTAATATGAGGTCCAAGCCAAAAAACAAGACTACAAAGACAAAGTGACATACACGGAAAGAGACTGTAACAGTCCCCCATGCGCATCAACTGGTTGTAGAAGCAAACACCAATCCTAAACCTATTGAGGTTGTCCAAGGAGATTGTTGCACCTGTAATCAGGTGGGAAAGAGCATCAAAGGAAAGGGAATGGTCATCACAAGACGTGGATAGGGCACTAGAGGATGTTGAAACAAATGGGATGTCGATGAGAGAAGTTGCTCAGATATGCCAAAATAGACCCAACCCTTTCATGGAGGGGCTTCTTGGAAAGTCATGGTGGATTGGATTCAAGAGGCGACATCCAAAATTGACCTTGTGCACAGTTGAAGGTGTTGAAAAAGATAGGGCGATAAACCTAAGACCCCAAATAGTAGCTGAATTTTTAAGAACGCTGACAACAACATATGAAAGTACCCCATACAATCCTGACAGAATATGGAACCATGATGAAACGGGCTTTCAAGTTGGCATAAATGGAACAATGAGGATCTTGGCATGACGAGGCAATAGGAATGTCTCATACATCATTCCAAAAAGTAGAGAATGGATAACAATTCCCTGTTGTGTTAATGCATCTGGCCAGAGCATACCTAGTTTCTATTTGTTCAAGGGAAATACAGAGATAGAGAATTACATTGTGAAATGTGAACCATGCGCAACTATGGCAACCCAAGCACATGCCTAGATGATGAAGCAACTTTTCTTTGATTGGCTGGAATATTTTTGTGTCTCGATTCTTGGGTGTGTATCACCAAGTAATAGGCACCTTCTAATTTTTGACGACCATGGAAGTCACGTTGCACTGTCAACTATCCAGGAGGCAAGGAGGTTAGGCATTGACCTCCTTACACTGCCTGCTCATACTTCTCACGTGCTACAGCCTTTGTATGTTAGCATGTTTGCACCATTCAAGGTTTATTTCAAATCAAAACGAGTTGGATTTCTCACTAGATTCCCCAATATTGATATCAGAAGGGCAGAATTGGTGGAGTTAGGCAGCAAAGCACTGAGAAGAGCTATGACTCCATTGAACTTAAAAGTTGGCTTTAAAAGGACGGGGATATGGTCCCTCAATTTTGATGCACTCATGGGTGACATGCATCCAAGCGAGATGTATGAGATTAGTGACACCGAGGATGCTTCTACAGTGTAGAACATCCTTAGTCTTTCAAGACTTGATGTTTCAACAGATGAACTGTCACAAACATTGCAGACTCTAATGGATACTCAAGTGCAAGAAGGTGCTAAGCAACAACTTGAGGACATGGAAAATTGACCTGAACAAGGAGACATGGGGAATTTCACATTCCCATCTCCAACAACCACACCTCCAAAATAAAAAAATGCACTATTATGTAGATGGAAGGTACAACGGGTCAAGAGGAGTTTACTGACTCATAATTCAATGAAACAATTGAAACCCAAACTGGTTCTCAGATCAATAACTTCCTTAAGCTATCAATTCACAGAGTTAATGGAAGAATAAGAAAGTCTAATGGTGGTGCTCTTCGAGTGAGCCAACAGTCTCAATTGTTGACTGCTGACAATTACATGACTCTCTTAATGGAGTAGGAATGAAGGAAACAAGAACTAGAGGAATTAAAAATCAGAAAGAGGCAACAAATTGAGGACAAAAAGGTGGCACAGATTCTGGCCTTGGAGTAGAAGGAACAAAGAAAAATTGAAAAGGAAATTGAGCACAAGGAAAGAGAGTGGCTAAAACAGTTGCAAAGAAAGGAAAGAGAGTAGAAGAAGGAGCAAGAGAGGGTACAAAAAGAACAAGAGAAGAAGGAAAGGGGGATTGAAGCTACCCATAGAGCATTTATGTGAGATAGATGCTTAAGCAGTCCTGCAACCCCCTTATCTAATAATCACAGTTACTTTTGAGATATAACCAATAATAACATCCCTCTCTTTACTACAAGCAATGTGTGTTTGAGTCCTAGCCCATCTCAAGTTAGTTGCACTCAATTTCTAGTTGGATTGACTTCTTCACCACTAACCCCTTCAAATGTAAGCTGTGCACGCAATTGAAAAATGCAAATGCAAATCATTTTATGGCAAGTCTAAATGCAACAATAGGAGACGAGAACACATCTCCAGATTCATTTCTTGGAGCATTCGACTGAGATTGGGAGGGACCAACTATAATAATGCCTTATATTTTGGTTTTTTCTTTGTTGTAGTTGGGGATGCCATTTTCATTGTGTTGCATCTATACCGTTAATAAATTTGAACTAAATATGTTTATCAATGTGATTGTTTTATGATGTTATTTTGTTACCCACTACAATTTCATGTTTGCATGTAAATGTTACTCTATTTTTTGTATATATGAATGTTAGAGTTACTTTTTGAGTTCAATTCTTAATCCCTACCAATGCTTTTAGTTGAATAAGACCAACCTATTCATGACATGCGTAAGTCAGTTGAACTAAAAAAAAATTCGTACAGTGATACAAGTGCCCTAGTTAAATTTGTGGGTGAAATCTATTTTACAATTGCATATTAAGGTGCTCTAGTGTAGGTGAAAACTATTTTACAATACCTTTTTATGGTTGTCTTATAATATACATATCAAAAAATATATTCTATGCAAATAATTTGTTTCAATTTTGTTTACAACAATTACTATGTTTATAATATCTATTCTACATTTTTGAAAATGTATTCAATGTTGATAATCTTATACAACATTTCATACAATACAGTCTATGTTGATAATGTAACATTTGAAACTGCATGACAATACATTTCATATAGTAATTCAAAAGGTCTACTACACATGTCCAAATTCCACAACACTTCATAAGAAAATACTTGATGTAATCTATCCTTTTGTATATCAGTAGCTTAATTGAAATTAAATTTTATTTATACCTCTAGAAAAGTTAACATGTTTCTATATCTTATCTCAAGTTTATTTGTTTCAGTATATTACAATTCACTCTTTTTTTGTGAACCAAAAAATACATTAGATTTAGGGGTAACAACTATAATGCCCAAAAAGTATATCATTCAATTTAGTATATACTAAATAGATTATGTTGGTTAACATGAACAACATAATTACAATTGATTATGAGTGTATTTTTATGGAGGGATGCCAAAGGGAGGTGGCAGGAGTGAATGGTAGAGATGAATGTGACCTATGTTTGTATGGATGACTATGAAGTTACTTTGAGGACTATATATATATATAATGAAAGAGAATATTTAATGGCAAATGGTGTTACTTTGAAATGGGCACATCATGAACAAGTTCGACCTATTGGATTGTAGCTCTCCTCTATTATTATGGTCATCATTACACAAACTTTAACTCTGTAATTTGGTTATAATATTTGTTTGTTATCCCAAAATATTAAAATGGTTTGACTGGTTTTCATTTCGAGGATATTTAGCCTTATTCTATTCCTCATTGCACAATAATTCATTTTCCAGTTCACAATTTCACAATTGTGTAGTGCATATATGTGCATACATATGTACATATATATGTATGTGCATAAGTATGTACATATATATCTATGTGCATATCAATGTACATGTATGTTTATGTCAACATGTATATACATATATATCAATGTGTATCTACATGTATATATATATGTATCTACATGTATATATATATGTGTGTGTGTGTGTGTGCGTGTATGTATATATATATATATATGTGTATCTATGTATCTATGTATGTATATGTATACATATATACATATATATAAATAGATATATAGATACATACATTGATAGATAGATTGAAAGTTATATATAGTTATAGATAGAAATTAAATGAAAATATTAAACCCTTAAAGTCATAGTGATGCATTAAGAGAACTATATATTTCCTTGACAGAAATTGAGTGTATTTATGAACACAAATAATGAAAGTGTTCATAAACACCGTAGACACAAAATACATCATGGAGCACATTGTGGATGCACCTAGAATGCAAGAGAACCTTTGATCTATGGATAATCACATAAACACTTTAAATATTATGTTCAAAAACAGCAATAAAATAAATAATAACCTTGAACAAGTAAGTAACACAACACACCCATAACAAAAAAAATAAGTGATAAGAAGAAAGAAGAAATGAATGACAGGAGACAATGGTACAACTTTAGTGAGGTTAAAAACCTCACATCTATGAATTGGAGATGGCCAATGGTATGGTGAATTTCTCCAACTCAATCCTACAAACATATATGAAAAGATTCATTAATAAGAAAAATGTAGTAAGGAAAGTGTTTAACTTAAAATAAGAAAGTATAGTATCCTTTAGTGTTCACCTTTGAAGTGCAATTCACCACCACCAAGCCAATAATTAATTGAAATTTCACACCATCGAAGAAGATTGAACAAGACACAATTTTACAACAACTGTCAGCCGAATATACCAACATGTCTAAAAGAATGAAATAAATAACTCCTAATGAATATACATGAGTTATATGACATTCAAATTGAACAATCCAATTGAACAATCAAATTGGAAAATCCAATTAAACATTCCAATTGAACAATAACTCTGAATAATCAAATTGAACAATCCAATTGAACAATGCAATTGAACAATCCAATTGAACAATCAAATTGAACCATCTAATTGAACAATCAATTTCAACAATCAAATTGAACATCTATACATGAGTTATATATATATATATATATTATACCTTTTACATCTTTAGCTCTTAGAGAAGATTGGGTGTAACAATCACATTCTATGGAACATAAATGCATTGACATCCATAAACAATACAAGTTGAAACCCCAAATATTGAGTTACAAGGTGGTGGATGACAAACATTTACAGTGCATACAACTGATATATATTCCCAGACATATAGAATAAAAAAAACACCTTGAAATTGAACTGAAATGTCTTGACATTCATAAATAGTGTAAGTTGAAACCCCATTTATTGAGTTACAGGTTATTGTGACAAACATTGACATCGCATACAACATATTTGCATTCCATGGCATAAAGAATTTAAATGAAAAACCCAATGTGAACAACATCAGTGTGAAACCCTAGATATTTATAGATTTGTGGAAAATATATGCATATCATACAAGAGATTGGAATTTATATGTGTGTGTGTGTGTATATATATATACATACATACATACATACACATTATATATATATTTGTTAGTTTTAATATATATAGGCACTGGTACAGGCCTAGTGAGGTAAAAAAACCTCACCTGAAAGAGAAAGGGAGCTTTTGAGAGTGTAGATTTGAACAATGAAGTGTGCAAAGCCCAAGAATGAATCATGGAGAGTCAAACATGTATGGGTGTGTAATCAAACAAACACTCCAGAATAAATGCAAACAAAAGGAATGACAATGAGTGGGATATGGGAGAATTTGCAACATTGAATGGACCTTGATCTTTGAATTATGTGCTTGTCAATCTAAGTAAGTGCAAAGGGATGCATAAGGCAAGTTGCCCAGTGGAGGTAACAAAGGAGGCGACGAGCGATTACTGCTCTAAACCGGTCGCTTAGGGTGGGGAAAGGTAGTAATTATATACATCAATTGCTTACTCAACAACACATTCCCTCTTGTACAATACACCAGATTGAATGAGCAAAATCCAAACAAAAAGCATCAATACAATCAAGGGTTTTATCATGAATGTAAAGCCCGATCATTTTGAACACCTTGACCGAATGTCAATCCTACGTGGTCTGTTCTGAGCCAATCAAAGAAGCAAAATGTGAACCGCTAGTAGTTGGACTGTTGCGACCATTCTTGTGTGGAAGGTGAATAGACTGTGAGGAAAAAAAATTATGCTCAGGCAATGGCGGATGACGAAGTACAGTGAGTGATAACGAAGTGTTGCTCGTTTTGAACATGAATTGTTTTGAGTGAATACATTGGATGTTTTCTAAGAGCATTTCTATACAAGGTTGATCAGGAAATTATGATGTTGTAAATTGACATCAGAAGAGAAGTTTGTACTCTGTATGTAATCTTGTTTACTGTAATACAAAGAGGCTTTTCTTGGTGTGGTGGGTTTTTTCTCCCGTAAGGGTTTTCCCACGTAAATCTGGTGTCCAAATTGTGTATGTTGATTTCTCTATTTCTGTTATTTCTTTCATGAGTATCTTAATTGAACTGTAATTGCAAAATTTAAAGTCACCTCTGCATTCTTCCCTAAGGTTTTGACATTAGGAGAGTTTGTTCCACACCTAATCTTTCCTTACAGTTACTACAAGGGACAGTCACTTCCTTGAATAGATAGTCCTTGTGACAAGGTTTAACACTTGTCAACTATGAGATCATGAGCATCACAAAAGGCAGAGAAAAGAACTCTTGTGACAACCACCATTTTCCATGATAGTCACAGTTCAAAATAAGAATAACAAGGTTCAGTCCTTGAGGGTTTTGATGGGGTTTGAAAAGTATGGGAACAAGTTTCAACAACCATAGATAAAGTGCACAATTTTCTCATAGACATTGTTGTTGAAGGCATCAACTATTGTCTTTGAAATTTATTGTTCAACTCACAAAATTTAATATTTATTCAAGTCACAAATGAAGGAGTGAGGTTCAAAGTAGGTAGGAGGTATTTTGAAATATTTAAATACCTTCTTGAGTATAGTGAGAAAAAAGTGAGTTGTAGCTTGCCAAGATTGTGAAGAACACATCAAAACTAATATGTTATCCATCAGTAGCATATAGTTTATAGTCAAAGATCTGCTACCCCACTTCCCTCTATCACTACAAAATTCTAATGTAGCAAACAACATGGCTAAAATGAAAACTAAAGATGATTAGGATTCATGGAAGCAATATAATAGTCAATAATGCATGCTTTAAGTCAAGGTGCCTACAACAAATGAAAATTGGTTGAAGAAGGATAGCAGTACAACTACTATAGTTGAAATGCAAGATGTGATGATTAGCATAGATCTAATGCTATTCTTAGATTACAAGGTAAAAGAGAGGTTTATCATTATTGGTAACTAATTTGTTTTATCATTCCCACCAAGGTATTCCTTTGAATTAGTAGACAAATGTAAAGTTTATCTATATCTATGTCTATCTGTGTGACGTTATGAAAGACAATGCTTGAAAATAGCCATTAGTTTGATGTGTCTATCAAAATGATAAGCATCTAGAAGTTTAAGATATATACTCAAACCAACATACTATGACTGTATACATATATGAAAGGGAAGAGAGTTAATGATAGGGAAAATAGATTGCAAGTCTCACAGCCAATGTACAAAATAGTAGAGGATAGTTATTAGAAAAGGACAGTGCATGATAAATCCACAAAGGTAATATTACAGTCCATGGAAAGTTACCAATGTATTTGCAAGGCTGATCATAAGAATGTACCCATGGTCTTAATTCTCATTCATGAATGGTGATAGTCGTCAATGGTGGCAGCCAAGGACAAGGATAGTCAAGTCAAGAGGATTATAGATAGTACCTTGTCAATGAAATTAGTAGCCTAATGATGATTTGAGATAGTTGTTAGCTTAGTGGAGTACTACAAATGGCTCCAATAACTTAGTTTCACTTTACAAAGACATGAATCATGAGAAGATGAAAAATCTTGGCATGGAAGTAAACAATATCTCATTGAATTTGTGATATCATTGTTGAATAAGCAAGATCTAAACATTCAGAAGTGTTTTGCGGAGCTAATTGTGGTGATGGCCTCTTAGGGCTATATTATGGAATGCAATGATTGTAGGGGCAGACCTAGTGAATATCTTGATACCATGAAAAGAAATGTTATGCATAGGTGGAAACTCATAAAATTATTCAAGGAAAGAATAATGAGGAACTTAATGCAACAAAGGAGTAGTGTTTTCTATCACAACTCAAAAGGTGGGATGGTACTATAGTAGTAGAGAAATGTCAATACAGAGCCATCCAATGGAGGTTATGTGCAAATTGAACATGTGTAAAGGTATTTAGAGTAGGTCTTTATGACAAAGTTTTAAATGTGCATAGACTCAGTCATGATAAAGATATGAAGCAATTGGGTGTTTTGAGGAAATAATCAAGTAACAATAGCAAGATAACAATGCACAGGAGAATGGATAAGTAGTCAAAGAGAAAGATAGTGGTAAGAGCATAAAGGACTAACAAAGATCAGCATTAAAGAGTTTTAGGACATAAAACATGTGTCATTTTTTAGTCCTTAAAAATCTCATAAACATTTCCTATTAGGAGGTTTGAAGAATTCTCCAAAAGTTGGGAGTTAAATGGGAAGTTGTAACTCTTTTCATGCACCTATAAACAGTTGCAAGCATATAGAGTAGTCTGTTGAGTTGTGTAACAGTTAGTAAGAATGTAGGAGGCAGTCTTGACCAAGTTTGAAGCTTTCCCAAGAATCTAGGAGTTGTTTTAAGAGCCTTAATGGTGGACAAGTTCAAGGGAATACTCATTCTTCATTCCAACACCTTTTCGGAGCACTTTTGAGGGTTACAAAATAGGGTTTTTAGTTCTGGACGACCAAGGGAGGTTTGACTTAGCATGTTGATGCAAACACTTCTCTTTCTTTCTCAACACATGTTCCTATCATCATGCAACTATTAAGAAGCGTAAAATCAAGCTTTAGGGGTAGTTTTAATAAGTTAGTTCTTTTTCTCTCTAGTTTTGTATTGTAACTCTCTTGAATATTCTTTCAAGTTGGAGTAGCAAATGAAACTCCATTTTTAGGCTTATATAGCTATGTAAACACTTTTTTTATCAATAAAGTTTAAGCATTTTGGCCTTCTCAAAAGATGCTTCATTGTGTGCAATGTATTGATTAATGCATATTTATGTGATTTATGATCATTATTTTGATGCTTGTCTCATTTCAACACCTTGAGGTAGAAAAACATATGTTTTTGCAAGTTGTAAGTTGTTTAGTGGTTCAAACAGCCACTTAAGTTGTGAAAAAATAGCTTTTTTCCTTCAAAATTGTTAGAAAACCAAACCTCCTTGCAAAACACTAATGCATTGTGTAGTGCCCCTCCATTCTCACTGTGGATGTGTAGGTAGTTTGGCTTCAGAAATTGGAGATGAAGGTAAATAATAGGGATATTTAAGGTATGTCTTAATGATGTTAAGTAGTTGATGATGTATAGTATGAATTTATGGACTATTATGTGATTATCTTGTGACTGCTCTTATCATTGGTTATTAGGTGATGTTTTTACTGATGTGTTGGGTGAAAGGGATAGTGTCGCATCACTCACTTGTGAGTACCCTGCGACACTACGATTCCCTTTCATGGTGTGACTATTTATATGGATATATATGCATGATCGTTTTGTGTGTTGCAGGTTGCAAATACTAGGCATCAACTCCACCTAAATTAGTAGGTCTAAGCATGCCTTAAACCCAAGTTGATAGTGTGTGCAAGTGTTTTAATAAATAAAAATGCAAGGAAAACATAAAACCAAGAAAATATTAAAACAAAAATAGACACTCAGATTAGGGCCAAGACAAAGCTCAAACCTACAAGAAACCCATGAAATTGAAGTCCTCTTTGAGCTTGATGGAGAGATTTCCCCTTTAATGTTGTTGGATGTATGAGCTCTATGTTGATTCCAACAACATAACAGCTTGTTTTTGCTTGATTTGGATGCAAAATGATGAAGTTTAGCTATGGATACAAGATGGTGGTGTGAGAGTGGAAATCTTGAGTGCTTGAGATGGTTGAATGGTTGTGTAGTGAATGTAATGAATGAATGCCAAAAATGACTAAGTGTTGTCATTTAGCCAAGGGAGATGGGAATGGATAGTGGAGATTGAGGAAAGGATTAGATCAAGGTTGAGGCATCTCAACCCACAAGATGATGACACTTGTCATCATGTTGATGCATGAAACAAGATAGGAGTACTTGGTAGGTACCATAGGTAATGGATGTGACAAAAGGGAATTAAAAATTCCCTTATAATCCCCATGCGGATGGTAAAAGGAGTTAAAAATTCCTTGGGGATGGGAGAGGAATTAAAAATTCATCCAAGTACCTTGGGAAAATAAAATGAAATTAAAAATTCCATATGGGCATGGGTAGTACTTATTAGGGTTGACCAAGGGGTTTGATTAGGCTAGATAATCAATGGATTAGAATGTGCAAGTGAGGGATTAGGTAGGTGATTATGTGGGTGATGATGTTTAAGGATCCACTTGCATACTATGGAGGATGTGACACCTTCCTAATCATGTGCACATCTTTAACCAAGGATTATGCAAATTAATCATAATTAGAAGAAGGTTATGAAGGATGTGACTAAGTGAGAGAAAGTGGGGGGAGAATTAAAAATTTAATTTAATTTCCATGAGGTGAGTGACTAAATTAAATAAATTAGTCCATTTATTTAATTTAGAGAGGAAAAGGGGTAAGGTTATAAAGTACTTAATTAAATAATTAAATACCTTAGCAAATCTTAGGGAAACAATGAATGCTAATTAAATAATAATAAAATTATTTAACTAATGTGGATGGGAAGGTGGAATAGATGAAATAATGATAAATTTGACCAAATATAAATGGTCAAATTTAAGTGTCTACAGATAGAAAGTAATAATGTGTGCTCTGAATCTTCAATGTGACTAAGATTGTGACAAGAAGTGACAAATAAAATAATAATCAAAACCCTACTTGAGTAAAAACACAATTCTTGGTCCCAAACTTATGACATGAAATTTTTGGGAGGGAGTGGGGTATATTTCTTAAGAGACCTTCATTGGAAGATATTTCTTCAAACGAAGGTCCTTCGCTCGAAGGTCTTTACACAAACACCTTCAATCAAATATGGACCTTCAGTCGAAGGTCTCTTCGATCAAAGGTTCTCCTTAATTTAAATAATAATAATAATAATACCTTCAAGTGAAGATACCTTTGATCGAAGGCATTATTTTATTATTATTTTTAGATATATCAACCGACAAACTCATTTGTCAGTTCATTTTAGCAGAACTAACAAATTGAGTTGTGATTCACACTGTGAGGGAGGGACAAGTGCAAGGAAGCCTAGTATTACACCTCCATGTTTACAAAGGAGACTAGTTTGAACAAAGGGGCATAGGACAGGTTTGAGCAAAGGTCTACAGGTAAGTGTCATCCCTCTAAAATCACTATTCAATCACTATCAAGGTTCAACATATATGTGGATATATCACTAGATTCTTTGAAGTTTATGTGGCCAAAGGATTGAATGAATGTATCCTATTGATTTTATTTTCCTACTATTGTCGTTGTCACTTCATTAATGTAGGTTTATAAACCTTATGAAACCCTAATGTACATAAAACCTAAGGCAGGTGCAAAACATTAGGGGACCAAAAATTGGCCACTCCACTTTTTCATGTTGAAATAGCGAAAATGTGAGTGCATTATAAGAAAATGTGCTCGCATTATGGGTTAGTAGTGATTGAGCCTAGGCTCGGTCATTACCAATCCAAAACACAAGTGTGTTATAACACGCTCACATTATGGTTTAATTTCAAAAAAATGAGCACATTATAATACACTAATGCATTTTGTGAAAGCTTTCACAAAACGTGAGTGCATTATAATGCACTCACATTTTTTTCTGCATTGAAAAAAAAAATCTCTTTTTATTTTCCTCTTTCTTCTTCTTATCTTTTAGTGAAACTATATACATGAAATATACATTTAAGTATAATTTGACATTTACATATGGAAATCTACTTTCTTATACTTTAAGTTATATTTCACGTATATAGTTTTGGGATGTTTGAGAGTGGTTTCAGACCACTAGGAGTTATAACATTTGCAAATTCTAGTTTTTGGAAGATCTTATAATTTTTGACTAGTCAAATTACAACAATCAACATGTAAAATCTCAATAATCAGGAGGTTAACTTTTTGTAATCAACAAGTTGTACCATCTCTCTCTCACTCACTCAAATTTTTTATTCCTTATGCTATAGACCTCTCTCACACTCTCTGCTTCCCTCTCTACTTCTCTTTATCTTGTTATACTCTCTCTCTCTCTCTTCACCCACCTTCCCTCTCTACTTATCTCTATCTAACCTATCCCTCTTTTCCTCTCTCTCACCCTCCCTCCTCTCTCTCAATCTCTCCACCTTCCTCCTTCTCCCCCTCTATCTCTCTCTCATTCTCTACATCTCACTTCTATCTCCCTTCGTCCCTCCATCCCTCGCTCCTTCCCTCTCTAGGTGTTGCCACAATAATGGGTTACACTTTCTAGGACATCCTGATTTTTGTTGAAATCACATATTTTTAGAAAATATAATGATTTAAGCATTGAAAGGTTCCATTTAAAGGATTCTAATTAAACAGGGTATGATCAAACCCCCTTGGATATAACCTCGCTAATTTTAAACCATACCTATAATGAAGTCTCCTCTACAACTATCAAAATGTTGATAAAAAACCACTTTTGATTTACCTTTTGGGAGATCAAATGAAATCATTTAAAATTTATATTTTGTAAGTATTTAGTCTTTATTATAAGCTTCCCGAAAAGTATAACTTTAAATATATTTAATTTGATTATTATATTTATTTTTTATTTCTTGTGAATGTGGGTTTTTTCACCAAAAATCAAGCTCTTTGTTCTGCACATGTGGAAAAATAGTAGTTTATCAAAAAAATATCTATGTGCTTGGTATTGATGTCCTTGATCCAACAAAAAAAAAAATTGTATTTCAATACATACAAAAAAGTTGTGTTATACAATGTACACCTATGTCTAAATTGTAATTTGTTTGACTTCAAAACTTGATTGAGGAAAAAAATATTAAATAAAACACTATGAAACCAAATTAAGGAGATAGATCATAGTTAAAAATATAAATTCAAAAAAAATATAATTTTATCCTTCATAGAAAATAAGTTATGTGTTATACAGTAAACATCGCTCTTTAAAAATGTTGTTTACTATTAAAAACTAGTTATCGAAGGAGATGGAAAAAGAAATGCAATTTGATTCCAAAATTTTTAAAATATATATATTAGAATCTATAGATAAAATGTTGCAAATCACTACTTTTCATCATCTTCAAATTCCTCATGGTTTAGCAGCTATAGGTGTCT